>MVGT01002010.1:42026-57026 GCA_002174775.1 Macleaya cordata | reverse complement strand
GCGCTTGTTACACAACAACCCCTTAGGGGAAGGGCCAAGCAAGGGGGACAACGGGTAGGAGAAATGGAAGTTTGGGCTCTAGAGGGATTTGGTGTTGCTCATATTTTACAAGAGATGCTTACTTATAAATCTGATCATATTAGAGCTCGTCAGGAAGTACTTGGTACTACGATCGTTGGAGGAACAATACCTAAACCTGAGGATGCTCCAGAATCCTTTCGATTGCTCGTTCGAGAACTACGATCTTTGGCTCTGGAATTGAATCATTTCCTTGTATCTGAGAAGAACTTCCAGATTAATAGGAAGGAAGCTTGATCGGAATGAATCAGAATTTATCTTCTATGATCGACCGGTATAAACATCAACANGATTTTCTTTAAGTTGATAAAGTTTATTTCAGCTTTATTGTACTTGTGTTGTGAATATGAGTGCAAGCTTCTTGTTAGCTTGGTGAACTGCGCTCACCGTAGAGCTACAGGTTGTTAATGGTTCCGCCGGAAATGCCTAGTTCTCATTGAGTAAGGGCTGCAGACCCGAAAGGTGAGGGCGGGGTGTTACAGTTCCATTAATAAACATTACACACTCACAAAATCTAAATAAAGGAGCAAGGTACATAACCCTAGGTGACATAAGGCTCCACTCTCCGCAACATGTTCATTGTTGCTTTGTTTAACCTCAGAAATACACCATTAAATCTCTGCAGTGGGGACAAACAACATTGAGAAGGGTAATTTGTTTTGTTTATGAGAAGAAAATGTATACTTAAAAAACATAAGCATCAAAACTTTCATGTCTCTTCCAGAAGGACAAAAAACATTGACCCTTTAATTTATGCAGATTTGAGGGAATTAATTAGTAGGCAATGAATCAACAAAAAAAAGAAAAAAGAAAAGAAGAAGATAATCACAGAAAAAGGAAATCAGGTGTTTGTTTGGGTATTTCTAGTAGAATTTCCTAATTCTTACTCTTTGGTTTTAATGACATCTATATATATAATTCAAATTCAATCATTTTTTACCAAGGACATAAAAAAACGACACATTGGATGACTTTAAGCTTAAGCCCATACAACTAAAGTCCTCTAAAACATGTTAATCCTAGCAACAGTTTATAAGCTTCAAAACGTGCCAAAGAAGTTGCTATACCATGCTAATATCTACATACTCAATTCTACAATCCAAAAGGTTGGTTGGAAGAATGGCAAGTAATAGACAAACAATAATCAGATCATAGCCCCCAACTTAACTCTTAATCTCTATAAATAAAGGTTGAGCAAGACTTTTTGGTAGTTCAAGACAATATATCCCATTAATTTTGATAGTCTTAATGGGCTATATGAATCATCTACTATTTAAAGTAGATAAGAAAATAATAAACCCAAAACTATAAAAGCAAAACCAGCATGAACTACCTGAAAGTTTCAGATCAATGACAAAAATTTTTTGTGAGATGAATTTGCCTCTTTCTGCCATTTATATGCCCTGAGAAAGAACATAAAACCAATACAGTTTAGGCCCAGACATAATATCTCTAGAATGGGTCTTAAAATCCTAAGGTGGATATCTTACTTGGGTTTAGTGCTATCATTCACTTTGCAGGGACAGAAAAATCGTAGAGTGAACCAATTGATGATGTAATTTCATTTTAGAAGTGAAAAGTTTAATTGATCTCAAAAGAATGATTAAATATGTCCGAAAGTTGCAATATGCACTCAGATAAGGTTATATTAGGGTAACTTCTCCAATTTCTCAAGAGGAAGAAGAAACAACCTCACATTGTTCACATAAGAAAATTTTCTGGTTGGGTACGATGCGGTAGAAGAAGATGATCCGTTTCTAATGCTTATTAAAAAATAAATAAATAAATGTTACCGATTCCTGCTTATATATATATATAAAAAGAAAATTAAAAATTAAAAAAAAAATGCAAATTCCTACCAAGTCCTGTTAGAGATAGTTTTTCCTGAATGCATGAACACTCATTTTGCTTTAGGGGTTACTGAGCTAACAATAGATTTTCTTTAAATAACATTTTCGTAAATACTGCATGTAGGCATTCAAATCTATTCAACAAATTTTATCAAAAAAGGTCATACCCAAATGCTAGTTGATATTGACCATTTACTACTATAGATATGTTGTGGTCATAGAGCATGCACACAAACTAAAAATTTGTATTTGATGAAGGCAAAAATTGTTAAGAATACAAAAGGCAAAGAGTACAACAGAAAAATGTAGGAAAAGAAAATATACAAACAAAAATCCCACACTCACTACCATTATTTGAAGTTTATCAAATTAGGTTAATTACTCATTTGATAGAATTGAAATTTATAGAAGTCTATATGCCCTTGGATCTCAGCATATCTAATGAGTTCATCAAATTACGTTCAAATATCATAAAATTTCGAAACAAAGGAACTGGGTTCAGAAATGAAAATTTCACCAGCAAACTTTAAAACCACTAAATACTTTCGTTCAAAACCTCCCATATAAAATTATTCAAGAGAAAGAAAGATAGAGAAATTGAAGAAAAGAAGACCAAGATCGTTGAGATATAAGCAGTGAGAATAAACGATCTGATAATTAAAATAAAAGAGAGAGAGAGAGGGAGGGAAAGAATACACGACTCACCGACGAATGGCAGAGAGAATGGTGGTGGTGCTTTGCTCGGATTTTAGCAGAATCCTGAATCCATTTATGTTTTTTGAAAGCAAACCCTAAATCCCGACAATCGATTAAAAAATTCCATGTAAAATTATTCAAGTTATAAAGAGAATGATAAAGAGATTATATAGCTCCCTTATATAACCTCTCGTTTGTGGGGACCACATTTAAGGCATTCGGAAGCTGATTTTTAGATAGGATGTTCTAATCACTATTGAAAGGTCCCTTTGGGTTTGTCAATGTTCATGGTGAGACAATGTACTCAATTGTAAGTCCATGCTTGAGTTAGAGTTAGGGTGTATCCTTCGTGCAAACTCACACTCCATCGAAGATCGAAGAGAAAGCATGCCAACGGACTCAACTCACCACCGGAACTCACCACACTTTGGTAAGTTACCATGTTTATCATTAATAGGTGGTTAGAATGCATTAAGACTTAGCCACATAAGCTAGGATGAATGTAGAACTCTTTTTAGAAGCTTTTCTAGCTTATGGGCAGGGTGGTATCGATACCCTCTGAAGGTGGTATCGATACTGACCTAGCCTGTAAGTCAGCTAGGTCAGTATCGATACTCCTCCACTCTGGGGGCTCGTATCGATACTTCGCTGCCCGTATCGATACCCATCTCTAGAAGTATCGATACTAAGGGCAGTTCGCAAAATTCCCAGTGAGTATCGATACCCCTGAAAGGGAGTATCGATACTGACCTCATCTGTTCAACAGGTGAGGACAGTATCGATACTGACCTCAGTGAGTATCGATACTGAGCTCACCTGTTAGCTCAGTATCGATACCCTCTGGAGGTGTATCGATACACCCTTCTGGGTTTTGTGTTCTGCGCGATTTTTAGACCTTAGGGTTTGATACCCTTTTGGTCTTTTGACCCAAATGACCTTAGGTTTTGTTCCTTCTCTTTATATAGAAGAGAGGCAAACCATTTTAGGTTATGCATCTAGAGAGAAGAAGAGAGTTAGAGCTTAGAAGGGAGAAACCATTGTAGTCATCTTCTCCAACTAGCTAGGGCTTCAAGATCTTGAGAGAGATTGAGCTATCTTCTTCTTGAGAGTTGATTTTGTTCTACTCTCATAGGGCTTTTCATTTTAGCTAGATATTGCATATCATTCTAGCATGAGAGCTAAAGAGTGTTGAAGAAACACCCAAATCTTCAAACACCATTACAGTCACCGGTGGAGTTCCGGTGAGTTCGTCGGTGGAGTTCCGGCGAGGTGCAGGCTCGTGTATTCGAGCATACAAGTACGAGGCTTGGTGGATTCCGGGTTGGAGGCGTACAAGAGGCTTGAGGATTCGAGCTACAAGTGCGAGGCTTGGTGGATTCCGAGTTGGTGACGCACATATCATTGAAGAGGCGATTCGTGGATTCGGGTCGTGGAGAAAGACCGGTCGAGTTTGCATGAGGGAGTCGTGTTGTCGATGTGAACGGTTGTAAGATTTCTCACAACTCTTAGTGATAATTTCTGGACTAGGTCCCGGGGTTTTTTCCGTTAGGTTTTCCCCGTCAACAAAAATCATTTGTGTTGAATGCTAATTTGTGTGAATGATTTTTGTGCAAGATTGAAATATTTGATTCTCTCTTAATTCCGCATTCGAGAATCAAATAAGTCAATACTTGCTTGTTTCAATTTCTACTTATTATGAATTCATTGTGAATTAAATTTTAAATAGGTAGATATTGATCCCCCTTCCATATACACTTAGATTAGTGTTTATTGGTTTAGACATTCACCTAGGAATAGGTGATATTTCAACTATGTACTACATCAGATTTAAAAATCAGCTCGTTTTAAAACTTCTAACCACTTCAAATTAGCCCTTAAAAAATTTGCAAGTTTTAAACTTTTATTTTGATCGTTGATTTAAAACGGGTAGATTTGAGGTTACAACTTTCAGATCTGGCTGATTTCAGGTAACTAGGTTCTCCTCAACGTTTAGATCATTTTCTCCAAAAACAGCCCCTGAATACATTTCATATAGACCCCACAAGCGAGGGGTTATATAACCTGACCCTATATATATATATATATATATATAGACTCACCAACAACTTGCGGAGAGAATGGTGGAAGTGCTACGGATTTAATTAGAACACTTAAACCCCTTTTGGTTTTCTGAAATAAAAAGCTTAAACTTAAAACCAATCAAAATCTGTAGTATAATAGAAGAAAAAGAAAAACAAATAAATCTTTGAGAGAAAGAAAAGAAATTACTCACTTTTGAGGACGAGGGTGAGAAAGGTTGCTGGTGGTGGTACTGCCGCGGAGAAAGCCAGGACATTGGAGACAACTAGAGGAGAAAGAGAGAGAGAATGGGCTCTTTGACAACTATTTTGAGGTGATGCTCTGCGGAAAGGAAGGAGTGGAAAGGGGAATAAAGAGAGCACGAAAAGTACAGAAGAATGAAAAAAAAATGTAGATGGTATCTGAGGGTCCGATATTATGACCAATATTAAGGTTTGGGTCTTGCAAGTGTCTATCTTTGAGTTTAGGTCCTGGAATGACGGTTGACTCGGTTAACTGTCCAAAAAGTGACGAAAATTTATAAAATAACAAGAATACCCTTTAACAGGACCTAATCACTAAATATGAATTATCAGTAGGACTTAAAATTAAATTTCTTGTTTATGCTGTCGGAAATAGAAATATTACATTTGTAGGATTATCTTTGAATCTGTAAAGAATTAATGAAATAAAATCTCTACCAACTTGTTTATACACTCTTGCATCTCCATGGGAACCATGAACTAGATCAGTATTAATTCTCAGTTAGAGATCAAACCCACAAGTGGCTCATGTTTGTGGTTGGTTCTAATCCACCACAACTTAAAACTCACGTCGCCATTAATGGTTTCTTCCTCACCTAGAGTATGAAAATTAAGATCGAGTAGATCTCAAATCACGGGTAGCTTTTGCTGAATTACAATTGTCTGGCTGTTTCTAGCTTCAAATTCACCAACAAGAAATTTGATTTTAGGTCATACTGATAATTCATAATTAGTGTTTGGGTCCTGTTAAAGGGTATTCTCGTTATTTTATAAATTTTTTTCACTTTTTAGACGGTCAACCGAGTCAACTGTCATTCCAGGACCTAAACTCAAATATGGACACTTGCAGGACCAAAACCCTAACATTGGTCATAAAATGGGACCCTCAAACTAATTAACCCTTATAATAACTACACTATTTGCGAAAGTGTAAGAGTATAAATACTTCTATATTTTAGAGAAGGAACGGAGAGATTTTATTTTAGAGAAGGAATTGCATGCTTGACACATCAACTGTACATCCACCTAACCACCTATTCTTATAATACTCCCTCTTGGATGTCCACCATTCTAAGATAATTGCCTAATTAAAAACCTTATTAGGAAAACCTAGAGAGAAAAACTTGAGTGAAGGAAAAGAGTACAATAAACTTAGAATAACGCTGGACTCGCATAAGCTGCTTCATTAAAACTTTAGCATGAAAAACCAGAGGGACAAAACATTGATAAAGAAAAAAGAGTACAACGCTATAAGGTCCAGTAAGACAATTGATGGCACTGGTATACTCCACCGACTGAGCAGTCCCTCATATCAGTCTGCCTGATGGTACATACGTCTCATGCCAATTGATTGGCAGATACTTGGTAAATAGATCAGCATAATTCTTACATAATTGTATCTGCCAGATATCAATTTAATGACTCTTGTGGCGATAGTGAGAATAAAATAGCTTTAGCGAGATGTGCTAGGTTCTATTACCTTTGATGTAGCCTTTTTTGATTGGCGATATGCAAGCAGTACTGTCTTCAAAAATAACTATAGGTACATCAATGATGGAGGGTAGATCGCAAGAGCTTCTGATATGTCCAATCAGTGATCTTAGCCACACGCATTCTCTGTTGGCTTTATGCAATGCAATAATCTTTGAATGATTTGAAGAAGTAGCTGAAAGACTTTGCTTGTTGGATCGCTAAGAGAATGTTGTATCACCACTTATAAAAACATACCCAGATTGGGAGATAGCTTTGTGGGGATCAAAAAATGTATCCACCATCTGTGTAACCCTTTATTTGTGAGTCACTGAATGGATTCTTAGAGTAAAACAATCCCATTACTATTGTTCCGCGGAAATAATGGAGAATCTCTTTTACACCTGTCCAATGTCTCCTTATCGGAGCAGAACTAAACCTGGCTAACAAATTTATTGAAAAAGTAATATCAGATTTAGTACATTATGCAAGATATATCAATGCATCAATCGCACTGAGATATGGTGCTTCTGGACTAAGTAGTGCTCCATTGTCCTCCTTTAAGGGAAATGGATCTTTCTCAGCATCGAGAGATCTCACAACCATAAGAGTACTAAGCAGATATGCTTTGTCCATATTAAAGTGCTTCAGGACTTTTTCAATATACGTTGTTTGATAAATAAGAATTTCACGTGTATTATGTGTTAGGACCATGAGTTTCCCCTGGGTTTATCAATTTGCGTGTCAAAACAAACTCAATATAAGTCTATGTCTTTGAGTTAGATTTAGGTGTATTCTCCATTGAAAGGTCCCTTAGGTTTTATCAATATTCATGAGAGAAAAGTACACTCAGTTGAAGTCGGTGTTGAGTCAGTGATAGAGTGTTCCTACCATGCAAAACTCACACATCATCGTGAAACAAAGCGAAAAAAACTCCATCGGACTCTATCTCTCCACTGGAAATCTCCGAGTATCGGTAAGTGACCTATCGTATACCATAGGTAGTTAGAATTGCATTAGGACTTAGTGGCATCAGCTAAACAAAATATTTATGCATGTATCCAGGCTAGTATTGATACCCCTTAGAAGGAGTATTGATACTGCCCTAGCCTGACATCAGGCTAAGCTGGTATCGGTACAGCCTATTGGAAGTATCGATACTGCCCTAGCCTGTCAGTATCGATACCAACTGCCCAGAAACCCATTTTAGCCTACGGGGTTCTGAGTTATGCGACTTTTGTGGCTAGGGTTCCCATGCCCTTTTTGGTCATTTGCCACAACTAACCTAGGTATTGCTTCTTGTCCATAAATAGGACTAAGACAAACATTCTAGGTTAACCAAGAAGGAAGAAGAAAGAATATTGCTAATTTTGAGAGAATAAGGAATATTGAAGAAACAAGCTTTTGTCATCTTCTCCATGGTTGATTCTTCCAAGCTTTTGTCATCTTCTCCATCCTTGAGGGTTGTTTCATACTAACTCTCTTTAGAACTTCATCTTAGCTAGAAAAGTTCAACACATCCATGTAGCATGAAGATCTAGTAGGGCTTTGAAACCTAAAGACTTACCAGCACTTTACAGTCACTAGTGGAGTTCCGGTGAGGTCGTCGGTGAAGCTCCGGTGAGCTGCATACTTGACAGAGTTCAAGTGAAGCTTGTGGATTCAAGCACACAAGTGTGAGAGTTGGTGGATTCTGAGTTGGAGGCATGCTTACTGACCATTGAAGAGGCGGTTCATAGATTCGAGTCATGAAGGAAGACCAGTCGAGTTTTTGCACGAGGGGATTCGTGTAGTTGATGTGAACTGTTGTAAGATTTCTAATAACTCTTAGTGGTAATTTCTGGACTAGCTCCCGGGGTTTTTTCCGTTAGGTTTTTTCCGTCAAAAAAAATTATTTGTGTCAATTATATTCATGTGAATGATTTTTGTGCAAGATTGAAATATTTGATTCTCCTTTAAATCCGCATTTGAGAATCGAATAAGTCAATACTTGCTTGTTTCAATTTCGTATCATTTAGCTTTATCGTTTATTAAGTTTTAAATTGGTAGATATTGATCCCCCTTACATATACACTTGGGTATAGGTGATATTTAATCCGTATTCTGAATGTTGAAGACTTGAAGATTTGAAGGATCGAAGGGAGAGCATCTTGCAACTCAACGCACCACCAGAAATTGTCTTAGGATGGTAAGTGACCTAGAGACCTCATTCTTAGGTGGTTAGACTAGTTTAGAACTAATGGGCATAGGTTGGTTGGAGACTTAAAACCAAAATGATTTTTAGAACTCTTTTAAGGTTGATTGGTTTCGAAACCACCCAGGCTGGTTTCGAAATCAACCCTCTTAGGTTTGTTCCAAAACTGCCCGAGAGCTTGGCTTTCGAAATCAGAAAAATCTGATTTCGAAACCAAGATGATTTTCTCTGCTGGTTTCGAAACTAAGCCTTTTCGATTTTGAAATCGAGCTCTAGGTTTTGCGAATTTATTGTTTTTTTGTGACTTTCTGAGTTTTAGAAGTTGCCAAGCCGACTTTGAGTGGGTTTCAAACTTCTAACAAAGTTGAGTTCGACCTTACCTATTATAAATAAAGTGTTTCTCAATAGAAATATGTACAACACAATACTTGGAGACTTTCATTTTAGATTTCTAGGGTTTCAACTTCTAGGTTCTAGTTTTAATCAGTTGAAGAGCTGAACATATGATCTAGTGATTAGATTACCTATGTGTTAAGAGTTATAAATCCTTCCATTATATTTACACAAAACTTTGTGTTTAGCCAGTGGATTTCCAGTGTGTGGTGTTTGGCTCACGGATACGAGTTGTTCGTTGATTTGGTGGAGTTCTAGATGTTATGCGAAGTAAAGATTAACTAAGGGGTAGTTCATGGATTTCGAAGCCGTGGTAGGTCTGAAGACCATTGCTGATCAGAACATAGAGGGTATCATAAATCATGTCTGTCGAGTAGTAAATTGGTTTGTAAGTTCTCATTAACTCTTAGTGGATTGTTTGGCTGGACTAGGTCTAGGCGTTTTTCCTAGTTGGGGTTTCTTTGTTAACAAAAATCTCTCGTGTTAATTTTTATTTTTATAGAGATTGAAATATTCGATTCCAATTCTTAATTCCGCACATTAAGAATCGAATAAGTCAATACTCTTCATAGAGATTTTCTGTTAGTGACTTAGTTTAATTCCCTAGATTTTTTATTAGATGATAGTTTGATCCCTAACCTTTGCTACGAAGTAAAATGGGTAATTCAAATAACTGTAGGACGAAATTTCAATTGGTATCATAGCGATTTCGCTTACTAAGGTTTAACAGCCTAAGTGTGATCCTGATTCATAGTAGAGATTATGGATTCTTAGAAAGAGGGAAGTGCCATTAATCAAGCACGACTATTTGATGAAAGTAATTATCCATATTGGAAGGAACGCATGTGTTGGGTTACTTCCCACAAACCAAAGATTATATTTACGCAGCGGAAAACATAATAGGGTTTAAAAAAAATTAATTTCTGATTCATGTAGGATCTTTCAACTGTTAATATGGATCTTTAAAATAGTTTAGTTGCTTACCTTCAACGCTTAATCCAACAAACTTGAATATTAGAAGGCTTTAACTAGTTGCTCCAATCCTCCTACTGTAGATCACCAAGCTTTCTTCTTCTTCTTGCAACCTGAAGATTAGAAAACCTAGAACTAGAATGGAGTCTAGGGTTTTCTCCACCAGTTACTAATTAGAACTAGAACTAGAAAGAGAAGGAGAAGAGAGAGAAAGTGGCGGCACACAATAGGGGTGTTCCTTGTGTGTGCCGCCCCTCCCTATTAGTATATATAAGGAGGTCTCCTACTCTTTCTAGAATTCCAGTCTAATTAGGTCTCTAGGGTCCCACAACTTTCAGTTAATATTTTATTTAATATTTAGTCCTTATATCTCACATAATTAAATACTAGATAAAATAATCACAAATTAGTCCACCACACTTTTGTGACTGAATACTCTAATAGTTGTAGTATTTATAAATAAAACCTTCCTCCATTGTACCTGCATTCAAACCCTCCACTGTAAATCGATATTCATAATAATCCTTAGGTTAGTATTTTACTACCAGTCACATCCTTAAGAATTATAATTTCCTGATCCTTGTACCTCAATCTATGCAGACTAATTATTATTCTAATAATCTCAGAAGAGATCACTGGCCAGTTTAGAATAATAATTCCCACAGATGAACAAGGGAATATCAAACTGAATGTGGATTTCATATTGAACTAAAATATTCTCACTCTGTAATTATGTCCATCCATCTTGTGCAGAATATTGGATCACGTTTACGCTTCTGACCACTGATTGACAAAACAAAATGAACATAATATACACGCAAGGTATATTTTACAATGGTCTCCATGGAATTTTAGTTACTCAGTGACATGAAATAACAGAATTCCATGCTGACTAGGTCGATGTAAACTTGTTACATCAATGCATTGGACTTAGGAGTCAACACTCCGGTGATGGAGATATATCACACGATTAACCAATGGATTATAGTTTATTGTCAACAGAACCGTGATCTAATAAACTACGAACAATATATTAATGAACTATATCTACCACATGCAACACTTGCATGCAACTAGTTCATCTACGTAAACTCATTATTATTATCATGCATGCAAAATTAATAAACTATTTATTAACACATAAAATGTCGTTTCAATTGTTCTAGAGCATAAACCCAGCAATCTCCCACTTGTACTATAAACAATTGAAAGTAACCCTTAACCCCATCACATCCACATGTGAATCAAAAACCTTCTGTGTCAAGGCTTTGGTAAAGGAATCCGCTAAGTTATCTGCAGATGCAATCTTAGCAACAACAATGTCGCCTCTCCGAGTGGTGTCTCTGACGACATTGTACTTCCTTTCAATATGCTTATTCGCTTTATGCTTTCTTGGTTCTTTATAGTTGGCTACTGCTCCACTATTGTCACAGTAAAGAACAATAGGTGGAGTAGCTGTTGGGACAACTGTAAGGTCCACCAAGAATTTCTTTAGCCACGCTGCTTCGCAAGCCGCTACATATTCAGCTTCTGTTGTAGAGTCTGCGACGCATTTCTATTTAATACTCCTCCACACAATGTCTCCTCCTCTTAAAGTGAACACATATCCTAAAGTCGATTTTCTTTCATCGACATCAGCCTGAAAATCAGAATCCGCGTAACCAACTGGAACAAGATCTCATCCGCCGTATATAAGCATATAATCCTTGGTTCTCCGAAGATACTTCAATATATGCTTTACAGCTTCCCACTATTTTCTACCGGGATTAGACTGGTACCGACTAACCATACCTACTACATAGCAGATATCTGGCCGTGTACACAACATAGCTTACATAAGACTTCCTACTGCAGATGCATAAGGAACTCTTTCCATGCCCTCTATCTCCTCAGGTGTCTTGGGACACTGATCCTTGGATAGATAAATGCCATGTCTAAAGGACAAGAATCCTTTCTTGGAATCTTGCATGGAAAATCTTTTCAACATACTTTCAATATAGGTTGCTTGAGATAGGCCTATCATCCTAGACTTTCGATTTCTCAGAAGTTTGATCCCTAGAATGTAACTGGCTTCTCCTAAGTCCTGATGAAAGATCTCTTACATCATTCCCAATTAGTAGGATGTCATCCACATACAATACCAAAAATGTTACTACATTCTTTTTGCACCTTTTATACACACAAGGTTTATCAGGATGTTGATCAAAATCAATAGTCTTGATTGCCTGATCAAATCTGATGTTCAAGCTTCGAGAGGCCTGCTTTAATCCATAGATGGATTTGTGCAGCTTGCATACCATATGCTCTTAGCTCTTTTGTACGAAACCATCTGGTTGGACAATGTAAATGTCCTCCTTAAGATTGCCATTGAGAAAGGTAGTCTTGACATCCATTTGCCATATCTCATAATCATAATGAGCCGCAATAGATAAGAGTATCCTAATAGATTTAAGCATGGCTACTAGCGAAAAAGTCTCCTCATAATCGATTCCCTCTTTCTGAGTATACCCTTTCGCCACCAGTCTTGCCCTGTAGGTTTCCACCCTTCTATCTGGACCCCTCTTTCTCTTGTAGATCCATTTACACCTAATGGGTTTAATATCAGGTGGTGGATCCACTAATTCCCAGACCTGATTGGAATACATAGATTCCATTTCAGCTTTCATAGCATTCAGCTATAATCTCGAATCCGTGTCTCTTACTGCTTCATCATAGCTTATAGGATTGTTCTCTGATTCATCCGGAATTATCTGGTAAGATTCTTCCTCTTGAAGTAAAGCAAAATTTTTATACTTCTTAGGGAATTTCCTATTTCTTTGGCTACGACGAAGTGGTGGTGGTGCAACTGGTTCAACCGGTGCATTCGGTTGTCCAAATTGTTCTGGTTGAGCCAACGGTTCAGCTTAAACCAGGGGTTCTTGCTGATCCTGTTGAACTTGCTCCAATGGTTCTTCATGGACCTGGTGGTCCTCCTGAACCATTGGACCTTGCTCATCCTGCATTGGTGCTTGGTGTTCAGCACCCTGTATTACCGTATGTGAATTATTGGGTAGTCTTTGTGCCTCTGCCACTTGCCTACCGGTTTGTCCTGGCTGACGAGGAATAACTATTAGACCACCTAGTTACATCATCATGGGCAGACCATACGATGAACCTCCCACTAGAAGTGGATCCATCGCACGTTCTACTCTTACTGAAGAAGCATCTGTTATCTCCTCAAGCAAAACTTTGCTGGAAGGATTGTAATCCATCATATAATCTTCCTCAAGAAAAACTGCATTTGTGCTAACAAACACCTTTTGTTCTTTCGGATTATAGAACAGATAGCCTCTAGGGTATCCTACAAACATGCATACTTCTGATTTTGATTCCAACTTGCTTGACTTTCCTTTCAGCACATGTGCTGGACAACCCCAAATGTGTAAATGCTGCAAACTGGGTTTACGGCCTGTCCACAGTTCTTGGGGTGTCGTAGGAACTACCTTGCTTGGTGCCAAATTCAGAAGATATGCTGCCGTCTCTAGTGCATACCCCCAAAAAAAAAAGATCGGTAGCGATGTATAACTCATCATAGATCTAACCATTTCTAGTAAGGTTCGATTCCTTCTCTTTGCCACACCATTCTGCTGGGGAGTTCCTGGTGCAGTCAATTGGGATATAATCCCATGCTCCACCAAATATGAGCCAAAAAGGTTAGAAAGATACTCACCACCTCGATCAGATCGAATGGCTTTCAATTTCTTTCCTAATTGATTTTCCACCTCAGCTCTGTATTCTTTGAACTTTTCAAACGAATCTGATTTGTGGTGCATTAGGTAGATATAGCCATACCTTGAGTAATCATCGGTGAAGGTGATGAAATACTCATAGCCACCTCTTGCCTTAACATTCATGGGACCACAAACATCAGTGTGTACGAGTTCCAACACATCATTGGCTCTTCTCCCTTTTGATGAAAAGGGTCTCTTGGTCATTTTACCTTCCAAACATGATTCACATAAAGACCATGGTTCAATATCCAATGTGCCCAAGGGCCCATCTTGAACCAATCTTCGAATCCTGTTTAGGTTAATATGTCCAAGCCTTAAATGCCATAAATATGTTGAGTTTACTGAAGGCTCTTTCCTCTTACTCGAGTTACATGATGTATACAAAGCAACATTACTAGGAGAAGAGATTAGATATAAACCATCCATTAACATGCCAGATATAATAGTAAAACTATTTCTTTTAATAAAAACATTAAATGAGTTAAACTCAACATTATAACCATCTTTGATAAGACAAGAAACTGAAATTAAGTTTCGCCTAATATCCGGCACATAAAGACAATTGTTTAAAACTAAACTCTCATTCCTACTACTACCACTACTAGAAAGAAGACGAACAACTCCTATGGCCACGGCAGCAACTCTTGCCTCCGATCCTAGGCTCAGGTAAATCTCTCCATCATTTAGCTGTCTTACCATCTGGAACCCCTGCAATGAATTGCATATATGATTAGTGGCTCCGGAATCAACACACCATGTGTTTGGTGTATTATTGGCAACATTTGCCTCGACAACTAAAGATTCAAGCATACCTGCAGATTTCTTCTTTGCAAGGTAGTCCTAGCAGTTCCGTTTCCAGTGTCCAATTTTGCCGCAATGGAAACACTTTCCCTTTGGCTTTGTAACTCCCTTATCCTTATTGACACTCAGGTTGTTCTGCGTTCCCGATATTTTTTTTCCTTTCTTCTTGGAATTTCGACCTTTCAGTTTAGATCCAGAAGAACCTTCAGCCACATTAATACTACCAGATTTGTGTCCCTTGATTATCCCTTCCGCCACCGTAAGTTGATTCATTAACTCGGGAAGAGTCGTTTTCATCTTGTTCATATTGAAGGTCATTATGAACTGGGAAAACGATGGCGGGAGAGAAGCAAGGATCACATCCTCTTTGAACTCATCGTCCATCTTGGATCCTAAGGTATCCAATACATTGAACAATCCCATCATAATGAGAATATGATCACGTACTGGAGTTC
>MVGT01002010.1:11979-29910 GCA_002174775.1 Macleaya cordata | reverse complement strand
AACCAAAAAGCCATAGGGTGGTCCATAGATGACATTAAAGGAATTAGTCCATTAGTGGTTCAACATAGGATTTATTTGGAAGAAAATGCTAAGCCTTCAAGACAACCCCAGAGACAACTTAAGCCTAATATGAAGGAAGTAGTTCGTGCTGAAGTTGTAAAGCTTTTAGATGTAGGAATGATTTACTTGATTTCAGATAGTGAATGGGTTAGTCCTGTCCAAGTTGTCCCCAAAAAGTCTGGCATGACAGTAGTACAAAATGAGCATAATGAGTTAGTACCTACTCGAGTTCAAACAGGATGGAGGGTGTGTATAGATTATAGAAAGCTCAACTCAGCGACTAGGAAAGATCATTTCCCTATGCCCTTCATTGATCAAATGTTGGAGATATTCACTGGCCAAGCTTTCTACTGCTTCTTAGATGGTTACTCTGGCTCAACTCAGTGACTAGGAAAGATCATTTCCATCCAGATGACCAAGATAAAACAACATTCACATGTCCTTTTGGGACATTTGCCTATCATCGCATGCCTTTTGGCCTATGCAATGCACCTGCTATATTTCAGCGGTGCATGATCAGTATTTTTAGTGACATGGTAGAAAGGTTTTTAGAAGTCTTCATGGATGACTTCTTTGTCTTTGGGTCTTTATTTGAACAATGTCTACACCATCTATCCCTTATACTTAAGCGTTGTTGTGATACAAACCTGGTTCTTAACTGGGAGAAATGTCATTTCATGGTTAAAAAGGGTATTGTCCTTGGCCACACAATCTCTAGTGCTGGAATTGAAGTAGATAAAGCCAAAATTGATCTTATCTCTAACTTACCCATTCCTAAATCTGTTAGAGAAATTAGATCTTTCTTTAGTCACGTTGGATTTTATCGGTGCTTTATCAAGGATTTCAAAAAGATTGCTAGACCTCTATAAAATTTGTTATCCAAACATGTTCAATTCCCCTTTGATGAGTCTTGTCAATCTTCTTTCAAATGTCTGAAGTCTGCACTCACTACTGCACCCATTATTCGACTACTAATTAGGACCTACCATTTGAAATCATGTGTGATGCGTCGGATTATGCTGTAGGAGCTATTTTAGGGCAGAGAGTTAACAAGTTGCCATATGTGATTTATTATGCTAGCAAAACTCTAAATGGACCCCAACTCAACTACTCTACCACAGAGAAGGAGTTGTTGGCGGTCGTATTTGCCCTAAAGAAATTTAGAGCCTACTTGTTTTGATCTAAAGTCATTATCTTTACGGATTACTCAGCATTAAGGCACCTTCTCTCTAAGAAGGAAGCAAAGACTCGTTTGCTCTATTGGATCCTTCTACTTCAAGAATTTAACTTAGTGATCCGTGACAAAAAGGGTAGTGAGAATGTTGTTGCAGACCATTTATCTCGTCTTGTTGTCGAGTCTACTAGAGATTCTCTTCCTATTTTGGAAACATTCCCTGATGAGCAACTTTTAGAGATTTCTAGTGCACCATGGTATGCGGATATAGTAAACTATCTTGTGACTGGAAAAGTACCATCTTTTTAGTCAAAACAAGAGAAGGATAAATTCTTAGCTAAAGTCAAAGAATATTTTTGAGATGATCCTTACTTGTTTAAGTATTGCCAATACCAGATTATTCGTAGGTGTATCACAGAAAATGAACAAGAGTCTGTTATCTCTTTTTGCCATGATCAGGCCTGTGGTGGCCATTTTAGTTCAAAACAAACTACTGCAAAAATATTGCAGTCTGGTTTATACTGGCCTACCCTTTTCAAGGACGCCCATAATTATTGTCTAGCATGTCTTAGATGTCAGCATTTAGGAAAGATAATAAAGAGAAATGAGTGGCCCCAACATCCAATACTTATTATTAAAATTTTTGATGTTTGGGGAATAGACTTCATGGGACCATTTCCACCTTCACATGGTTACACTTACATTCTCCTAGCAGTTGATTATGTGTCCAAGTGGGTAGAAGCACTAGCCACCAAAACAACAGATCATAGGATTGTGGTTCATTTCTTGAAAGATTTAATACTTTCTAGATTTGGTACACCTAGAGCCATAATCAGTGATAATGGTCACTTCTGTAATAAGGTTTTTAGGAGCTTAATGGTGAAATATGGGATCACACATAAGGTAGCTTTATCTTATCATCCTTAAACCAATGGCTAGGCAGAAGTTTTCAATAGGGAGATTAAACAGATTTTACAAAAAAATGGTAAATCCTACAAGAAAAAACTGGGTGCTTCGCCTCGAGGATGCATTGTGGGCTTATCGTACTGCATACAAGACTCCTATAGGAATGTCTCCTTATAGACTAGTCTATGGTAAAGCTTCTCGTCTCCCTATGGAGCTAGAACACCGAGCTTATTGGGCCATAAAAGCAATGAATTAGGACTTAGATCAAGCAGGTGCACATAAGAAGCTACAAATAGATGAGTTGGAAGAAATCCGTAATGATGCATATGAAAGTTCCCGAGTTTACAAAGCTAAGACCAAAATGGAGCATGGCAAGAAACTCATTAGGAAAGAGTTTTTCCCTGGACAGAAAGCTCTATTATATATCTCACGTTTAGAGTTATTTCCTGGGAAACTGAGATCACGGTGGACCAGTCCTTACTTTGTGCGAACTATTTCCGACCATGGTGCTATAGAAGTCCAAGATCCTAAAGACGAAAAGATTTTCAAAGTCAATGCTCATCGACTTAAACCCTTTCTTGAGCTCCAAACTCGTGAAGTTCAAGAAGTTCTCCTCATAGATCCTGTTTATGGAGACATGATCTATGGGTAATCATTACCCATTTATCTGGCTGAAGACATTAAACTTAGTGCTTTAGGGAGGCAACCCAGTAGTTGTATTCTTCTTCGGTTAGTCTGGATTGATTTTCAAGTACCCTATTAACTTGTGTCTGATTCTTACTCGTTAGCTCCGTACCCATTTGTTAGAATACAACTCTCTTTATTTGGGGTGGTATTGCTACATCACCCAATTTTGTAGGATTAAAGTTTTGTTTCCACAACTAGTTTAGTTTAGGGCTGGTATTTTTCAATATCACCACTTGTGTTCTCATTTTAGACTGGTTTTATATAATTGTAGTATAAATGCTTCATTCAGGCCATATCATGCACACAGGTACAAAATACTGCCAATTTTCATCTGAGGGATGAATATGGTAAAATTTTTCCAACCTTGTTCTTAATTTGTTAGACTACACCAGAGTTTAGTTTTTGGGCTTCGAGGACGATGCTCTCCTTTTGTTTGGGGGTAGGGTGATTTATCAAAATTCGGGTCTCTTTTGAATGATCATTTTGGGAAACAAAATGAGCTATTTTTGATTTTTGCAATAAGTACCCTATCAATGATGATATTAGATTCTGTTGATCCACCACATGGAAACTAAGGGATGTTATTGTCCAGTTTTGAAGTTTAGCTTGCTACTCTGGTACATATAAGCATGGAGCTTATAGAATGAGGTAGAACCCCATATTCCTTTTTGGAATAGTTTTGGTGTGGTAGCCACATCTTGCAATCTGAGTGAAGAATGATTAAACTCCCAAGGATCTGGAGGAATAATAGTGGAGACCTAAACCCTGTAAGTTTTCAGCCATTCACCTTTCTGAGAGTTTTATGCTTACTCTGAGTTACAAGATGACTCAAATTTCTTAAATAGCACATTAAATTGTTGCATGGTCTCATTATCTTTCATTTTGGTTAATCACTGAGGATGAAATCACTTCGAGTTATGAGAAACATGGGTCTTGTAATCTGTTTGAAGCATGATCACCACACTGATACTTGTCTTCACTTGAACCTTTTATAATGATCCTCATGTAATCCTTTTAGCATCTAATCTGTTCATCCCACATTTACGCTCTTATGTAAAGGTAAGGGATGATCCTTAGTACTGTGATCGAGCTCTTTCTAGATTGAAATCTTCTTCTTATTCTTCAAAAAAAAGAAAAAAAAAGAGAAAAAAAAGAGAGAAAGTGTGGAGTTCACAAAAGAGCAAAAAATGTGAAACAACATTAGAAGAGGAGCAGAAGAAAAGTTATTCCCCTTTTAAAAGAGTTGAGTACCTTCTCATAAACACTTTGTTACCATGTTCTTTCCATCCTTGGCCTTGCCCTATTATATAGACTTATTGAATTTTAGGTGAGGTGTGGTGTATTGTAGAGAACAAATGATAAGACACTGTGGTGAATAACTTAACATCCTCAATGGTGATTGACATTCCTTTCATGAGATCAATTCTGTTCAATATCCATTTTTTGTTAAATTTATATGTGAGATGTTTGTTTTTATACTCATCTTCCTCACATATAAAAGAGAGAAAAAAAAATAGAACCAATCTCAGAGTGATTCTTTTCAGAGTGGTATTTTCCTAGTGAGATTTGAGGTTGAAGCATCTTTTCTGAAGGTGACTTAGGGATTATCTCATTTGATATGAAGATTGCATTATGCTGGTCATTCACACAAATTCTGTTTCTAAGCTGTTTATTGTGGGTATCTCCTTACTTTGTGCTATTTGTATTTATAGTACGTTTGTAGTTTACTACATCTGAAGGAAGTGGGTTATCACATCATTTACCTTTCATGTTGGTTGGATAGTGGAATTCTCTGAGTAAGAATGGGAAAATATTGGATTAACCAATTTTTCTATTTGAAGTTTGTGGGTGTCTTCCCTGTAAACCCTCACGAGGCTACATCTCATCCACTAGGGGAAACTTAGGGGTTTAAGGGCTTGTTGCATCCGCTAAATGCAATCGAGTGGCCTGCAAAAGTGGCACATTTAGGTTATACAGTTAGGATTTATTTTAGTAGTTTTAAGTTTTAGTTTTGTGTAGCTTACTTATTCTCACTCTTTGCTAAGGAACTAGCAAAAGGCTGTTTGGGGGTGGTGTGATAAGCACCCAAAACTCTAATTTAAACCCCTTAAATAATGTATTTTTTATCCCTAAATTAGTTATTAATGTTACTAATAGATATATTTACATGATGTAGGACAGAAGAGCCTCCGTTCGATTAAAACCTCCAAATCTTGCAACAAAAGTGAAGAAAACAAAGTTTCAGTGAATTGGAAGAAGGTTTAAAGCTTGCTAATACAGAGCATCAAGGCAAAGATAGCTAGAAGGTTAAGGTGTTCTTCATCCTTGCAATAAGTCTTGGGTTCAACTCTTGTGAGCTACAAATTTAATCCTTTTTACAAAATCCTCCATGCAAGCAACAAACATGCACTGTGAAGCACATGATCATCTCCACCACAACTCCACAAATGGAAAGAAATCAAGATGGTTATGGGAATTATGATGATTGATTCTAAATCATTCACAAAAAAGAATTATGTTAGCAATGCTAATTTAATTCCCATATTCTTTCCTTCTTGTATTTATTTTATTTTATTTTATTTTCCTTCTTTCTTGCCTTTTAGAGAATTTATTTTTCTTTATGTATGTAAGAAGGGGGAAAGGATAAGGCATCTTGGTATCTTGTAACTTTTCATCTAAGTGGTGTAATCTTGTTTGTTTGAATGGTGAAAATTCTGCAGATTTGAAAGAGAGAAAGAAATTGAAGTTTAATGAAAATTGGTTCTTTCTTTATGATCTTTATTTGTTTAAATTATTATTCTCCATCCATTGAGAGTTAAGCCTTCACTCTTTGGTGGAAGGTGAAAGCTCTTCATGGTAGATTTTAGAATCTCTCTAATTATGCATTAATGTTGAAATCCCTATGATTATTGCTTAGTTCTTTTAATTCTTATAATGTAATATAGATTTCATGTGCTTATCAAAGTGTGTTTGATAGTAAATGCTACTTTAGTGTCTGATTTACTATGCTTACATCCAGATTTGACATAAAATACTTGTTTATGATTTATATTTGTACAAGCAATATTTTCATGGAGTTCTTATTTCTTATTTGAATTAATTTAATTGTGAATCATCCACTAAAAATTAGATCTCAATCTATTTTTAGTGAAGAGTTTTTAGAGAGAGTTTTCTAGATTTTAAAGAATGAAATATATTATGTTGAGTTAGTAACTAGAAACCAAAGATTTCCATTATTTGATCATCAAAGTATTTTCTTTGATTCTTAGTGTTAACCAACATCATCTCTTGAAATTGTTTTTTTTTTTAAAAATATAGTGAACCTTGCATATGCATAAACTTTGCTACTTATTTGCTCTAAATTAGATTTGGACTCGATAACCCTTACTTCCTCTTTACTCATTTGTTTTGTAGGTTGAAGGTTGTAAAAAGGTGAAAAATTAAAAGACGAATTCATACCTTTTTCACTTTACACTATGTCTTCTTGCATTAGATTCTTATTGTGACATGTGTGTGAATTACTTTGTGTTCGTATTCATGTTCTCTTGCCTATCTTGAATAGAATGCTTGAACACTTTCAAAAAGAATGAGATCACAGTCTTTTGGATTACTTAACTTTATTTTTGTATAGTTTGTGAAATCTCATCTTGAATGGTACAAATCCATTGACTTTATTAGGAACTTTTAGTGCACATTTTAAGTCATTGAGTTTTTGTGATATTATCCCAGTTGGTTTGAAAGGAATTGATGTGATTTAATCTTATGATCTGGTTTTGGACTGAACTAGTGTCGATGAATAATCTTGCAAAATAGGTTTTAGAAGATAAACAATTGTATAAAATTGCAAATATATTGGAATGTGCATTTTTCATTCAAATTGTTTGAACTCAATGTATAAAACACCTAAAAGAGTAAGTACCCGCAAAAAGATTGAGAACTTGGTGTTTGAGACATCAAAAAGAGTGAATATCCACAAAAAGATTGGGAACTCAATGTCCTTGTATGATTCATCTCATTGACCTCGTGATGACCCAAATAGTATTTAGAGTCTACTTGCCTAGATTTATCTCCTCAGAAAATAGATGACTATAGGATCTATCAGGAAACCTCTAGATGTTTTTGGTGATTCATGACCTTTATGAAATTGAGTTAATTTATGTGTTCTAAAAGGAACAATCACTCGAAACTCAACCATAATGGTCAATATTTAGTTTTAAGATAAGTTGTGAATTTTATTCTTCCTTACTCGGTAAAGTTTGGAACAGTGAAATGAGTGATAAGAATATATTATCTAATAAACTTCCTAGGATGTTCTCACATTGTTGAAAGTTTTCACCAGCACACTCGAACACCATAATTTTGCTAATGGGTGATGTGAACTCTTCATGTTTGAAATTTTGCTGACTATACATGAATAAATTCTTGGAATCTAATTGCCTTGATTCTTATATGCCTGTATGATGTAGAATTACATTCTTGATAGTCATGAGAACTTGAAGTGATCACATTGTACATCATCTACTTGGTTATGATTTGAATCTTTTGAATGTAGATTTGATGTTTTGAATGTTGATCAATGATTGGATCAATGTAATTCATATTAAAAAAGTTTTATTATCTGATTGAGGGTTAGCTTGCATGATTCTCATTATTTGCATTAGGTTAATAATTTAAAAATCGAAAAATATGCATTTTATCCTTTGGTTTTTCAAAACTAGGATAGTCTCACACTTTGCTTTTTATTTTTTATCTTAGCTCTGACACGTCATGTTCTTAGCTTTGATATATGTTAAAGTGTGTAATATAGTTTATACTTGCCTTCTGACATGTTTATTTATTGATTATTTGACTATCTACTTGATCTCTTTTGCTCTGATATGTTATGATAGTTTAATGTCCATTTTATGGTTAGTTGGCTTGTATTTGTATTTCCATGCATTATCTTTCCCTATTTTCTCCTTGTTTTTTGTTGTTTTCTACCCTTTGTCTATTTGTGTTAAAAAGGGAGACAATAGTGTGATCTTAGTTTTATAAGGGGAGAGCTATGTGATAGGGAAGAGATTATTTCAATACTTTTCAAGGGAGAGTGTTTTGAGTGTTATTGGGCTCTAGTTGAGGTATTTTGATTAATATCATATTCTGTAGTACCTTGATATGTTTTGTAAGCATGTGCAGGAAACAGGTTGAAGACAACCCCAAGTATGTTAAGTTTTTATCTTTTGGGGATTTTATGTCTTTTAAGTCATTGAGTCCATGTAAGGGGATATGAATTATAATAGGAAGGTCTATTTTATTATTTCTTTATGTATAGGGTTTTGTCACGAAAATGACAAAGGGGGAGATTGTTAGGACCATAAGTTCTTCCTGGGTTTGTCAGTTTGCGTGTTAAAACAAACTCAATGTAAGTCCATGTCTTTGAGTTAGAGTTTGGTGTATTCTCCGTGTTCTGAATGTTGAAGACTTGAAGATTTGAAGGATCGAAGGGACAGCATCTTGCAACTCAACTCACCACCGAAAATGTTTTAGGATGGTAAATAACCTAGAGACCCCATTCTTAGGTGGTTAGACTAGTTTAAAACTAATATGCATAGGTTGGTGAGAGACTTAACTAAAAGAAGTTTTGGAACTCTTTCAAGGTAGATTGGTTTTGAAATTAAACCTTGAGGACTGGTTTCGGAACTACCCAGGCTGGTTTAAAAATCAACCCTCTCAAGTTTATTCCAAAACTGCCCGAGAGCTTGGCTTTCAAAATCAGAAAAGTTTGATTTCGAAACTAGTATGATTTTCTCTGCTGGTTTCAAAACCAAACCTTTTCGGTTTCGAAATCGAGTTCTGGATTTTGCGAATTTGTTGCTAGTTTGTGACTTTTCGAGTTTTGGAAGTTGCCAAACCGACTCTAATTGGGTTTCAAACTTCTAATAAAGTTGAGTTCGACCTTACCTATTATAAATAGAGTGTTTCTCAATAGAAACATGTACAACACAATACTTGGAGACTTTTATCTTAGATTTTTAGGGTTTCAAGTTATAGGTTCTAGTTCTAATCAGTTGAAAAGTTGAACATATGATCTAGTGATTAGATTGCCTATGTGATGAGAGTTACAAATCCATCCATCATCTTTTCTACACAAAACTTTGTGTTTAGCCTGTGGGTTTTCAGTGTGTGGTGTTTGGCTCGTGGATTCGATTGTTCGTTGATTCAGTGGGGTTCCCGATCGTATGCGAAGTGAAGATCGACTAAGGGGCAATTCGTAGGTTCTGAAGCCATAGTCGGTCTGAAGACCGTTACTGATCAGAACATAGAGGGTATCGTAAATACTGGCTGTCGAGTTGTAAATCAGTTTGGAAGTTCTCATTAACTCTTAGTGGATTGTTTGGCTGGACTACTAAACACGTTGCACGCAAAATTGGGAGGGGGGATTGACTTCGATTTGATATGTAAACAAATTAAAATAAAGCAACTAGCTAAATTAGAATCTACGAAAAATAGAATTTAAAAAGGTTAAGTAAATATGATGAGAAATATGGTTAAGAGATCATTCGCCACCTCTAAACATGATTAATAGTTAATGATTAGAATTATCTTTCACTCTCTTTTGAAATTAATAAACCTAAGACAATCACAAGCTCGATTATCTCAATTCGTTTCCACTCAGTTGTTGAGCAAAACAAGCTCTTCACTCAATCTCTTTCCATTAAACAACCTAGAACAAGCTCTCTAAGTTTAATTTAATGAAAGCAATAATCCACAAAGGACATAGGTTAAATCAAGCAATAAACACACAAGCTCGGTTTATTTAACTTGAGTAATATTTCACTTGTAATCAAACGAAAATATCCCATAATCATTGACAACAATCCGCTACTTTTGTTTAGAAATCTTGACAAAACGAATCAAAACCCTAAACTAGCAATTAAATAACTATCACATTCATCAAGTTGCGTGATGAAGAAGAGGTCCAGCAGCTCTCTTCTCTCTCTTATTCTTGTGCGTCAAAACCTAGCAGCAGCTTTTTTTTTTTCTCTCCCTCAAACAAGCAGCTCTTGTTTTTTTTTAAACCTAACCTAAAAACTCTCCTAACCTAGCAGCTGTTTCTAAAAAAAAAAACAAATACTTTCCACCATAACTCTTTTTAAAAGAAACCCAGACTTTCTTTTTTTTTTAAAACTCCTCCTACCTTCAAAATTTCTCTGCCGACTAGACAAGCAGCTGCTTGTTTCTTCTTTTATTTTATTTTTTTGAAAGAAAATAAATCAAATACCTATACTAACCTATTCAGCCTACTACCCTAAAACAACCAGCTACTTGGATTATTTTAACCAACCTAAATTCCCTACTTACAAATTTGGAACCTAATTTTAAAGTGTTATGGCTGGTGGGTCCCACTTCAAGGGAATTACTAAACAAAACAAATAAAATCTGTTTTCTTCTTTTAACATGCAAGTGCCCATATAAAATCATGATGGTGCCTTTATCAATTTTGGTGATTTCAATTGGTTTTGCTCTTTCAATCTCTTCTTCGATATACCACGAACTTCGGTAAATTGTAACGATTTTAACACGTTTTGACCGCTCCACTCATATTCCCTGCACACAACCAAAAATACACTTAATTAATTCAAATAGAATAAAATACTTAACTAACTAATATAAATAAAGAGGTATTAAGTATAATATATATGTGCTTATCAAATACCCCCAAACTTACATTTTGCTAGTCCTCGAGCAAACCTAAAACTAAACTAGTCCTAATGAAAATAATAAAATCCTAACTCACTTTCGCAGGAATCGCGATTGCACTTAGCATGTGCAACAAGCCGTTAAACCCCTAGGTTACCCCTAGTGGACGAGTGTTGTCTCATGAGGGTTTGCAGTTAATCTACCCACAAAATTTTAAGTTCAAAATAAAACAGGGTTCACAATATTGTTTCAGAAACATAAGCACTTAATAGTAGAATTTTAGCAAACTAATAAACATGAAATAGAGTTCAAAACACTACCCGGACACTAAAAACCTTTCACAAATATTCAAGTCTACGAGTTATAAGTAAATAGCCAACAAAGGTGTAATTCTAGTTCTGAGAAAACCACAACCTTGATCACCTTCCTAATACATTTCGCCTCGACTTCAGCCTCACGGTTAGTCTCTCAAAAATAAAACATTTAGAATTGTTTCACTCTTATATGCGAGTATGAATAAAGCACAAAACAAAGGACTCACATATATATTGAAGAACAAACTATTTTAAAGGACTGATCTCATAGAAAGGAATATCAACCACTACATTGAGGATGGGGATGCTCACTCAACTTCTCACCTGATCAACAATCTAACCTCTCTTTTCCTAGTATCTAATAGGATCATATAATGAGTGGAATAGAATGAAGTAGAACATACATGGTAGAAGGGTGTAGGATTTCTGAGAAGATAGGGGCCTTGGATCTTTAAGTTGGACACCATTTGAATTGTACATCTTCACTTTTTCTTCAGTTGTTCTTTAACTTGAACTATTTTGAATTTGACTTTCTTCTTTTTCATCATTCATTTTTTTTTTATTCTTTTGTAGAAGAAAAATCACCACTTCTTGCATGTAGAACTTGTTCTTGAAATAGCTCACTTGAAGACATATACACACATTATCCTTCTTGTTTTCTTTTCTTTATCATCCCTATACACTTCTCAGAAACAGTGGGTGAAAAATTGTAAAAATGTAGAGGTGATGAAAGTGAAACCTAATTGACCTATTATCATCTACCAAGTCAAGAAAGGTATGTCATGTATCATTTCAGACTACAAGATTAAGATTTTTGCAATCCTGATGTCACCCTCAGTGGCTGAAAAATTATAGCACTCATGAGATCAACGAAAGTGCCAAAAAATAACTGTGAGATTGAGCAGCTCTTCATTCTACTCAAAATTAACACAGAAGAGATCTCTCAACGGACAATGAAAGGCTAGCAAACTCACACTAGGTAAATAAAAATAAGTCTCCACTAATGATTATTCGGGATCTCTCAGTTGGACTCAATCTTCACTAAGATTACACTAATATGGCTATATGCATGAATTTCTCTAAAACTCGATATTTCTGAAAACCTTTTAGCAAAGAGATAGTATAATAAACTAAAAATTCAAAATTTATTAGGAAACCAAAAATCACACTGTTAAAATCGCAAAGCTCTAATTCACATCATCAACATGAACCCTATTCCATTTTGAAACTCATGGACACGAAAAAAAATTGAATTTTTTCTGCCTTACCCCCAAACTTAAATCAAACATTGTCCTCAATGTTCCTAAGTATAAATCTATAAATAGCATGGACACAAAAGATATGCTGAAATAAATATAAGAATAAGGAAAGAGATTATCATGAAGCAAATTAGTGCCCAGAAATAACAATGAATAAAACAAGCAATGAATCAAATAATGAGGAGTAAAAGTAAGAGAGAGCAAATCTGAGTATGGCGTGCTCTCCACAAATGTAATTTTCCTCCATCCTTTGGGTTGCCTCCCAATTAGCACTTAGTTTAGTGTCCTCAGCCTGACTTGTACCCCAATTTATCCATCAAGAGACGCTGGTTCGTAGAGAGGTACCTCCTCCACATTGTGCGTCACAAAAGTTTCATAATAAGACTTCAGTCTATGTCCATTCACTTTGAACTCCTTATCCGTCTTCAAGCTTCGAATTTCCACTGCACCATGAGGAAAAACATTAGTAACAATAAAAGGTCCAACCCATCGAGAACGTAACTTACCGGGAAATAACTTAAGGCGTGAGTGGAATAGAAGAACTTTTTGTCCAACAACAAAGTCCTTCCTTGAGATCATCTTATCATGAAATGCCTTAGTTTTCTCCTTGTAGATCCGTGAACTCTCATAGGCGTCGTTTCTGATTTCCTCAAGCTCATTTAACTGGAGTTTCCTTTGTTCACCCGCAGCATCCATTTCCATGTTACATTCTTTCACCGCCCAAAATGCCTTGTGCTCTAACTCAACGGGAAGATGACACGGCTTACCATACACAAGACGAAATGGGGACATTCCAATTGGAGTTTTATATGCAGTCCTATATGCCCAAAGTGCGTCATCGAGTCGCAAACTCCAATCCTTCCTATTTGGTTTGACAGTCTTCTCTAGAATGGACTTGACTTCTCGGTTCGACACTTCAGCTTGCCCACTAGTTTGGGGGTGGTATGGCGTGGAAACCTTATGTGTAATGTTGTATTTCTTTAGCAAAGCTTCGAATGACCGGTTGCAAAAATGACTACCTCTGTCGCTGATTATGGCTCTTGGTGTTCCAAACCTTGCAAAAATGTTAGTCTTCACAAAATCTACAACCACTTTAGAATCATTAGTTCGGGTGGCTTTTGCTTCCACCCATTTTGACACATAATCAACAGCAAGAAGTATGTAAAGATTACCATGCGAAGAAACAAAAGGTCCCATGAAATCAATACCCCAAACATCAAAGATTTCAACAATTAGTATAGGTGTTTGTGGCATTTGATTCCGTGCACCTAAGTTACCTGTTCTTTGACAACGGTCACAAGATTTGCAAAAGATAAATGCATCTTTGAACAATGTAGGCCAATAAAATCCACTCTCAAGTACCTTAAGAGCTGTTCGTTTTGCTCCAAAGTGTCCACCACATGCATAAGAATGGCAGAAAGTGAGTATAGAAGAAAATTCTGAATTAGGTACACACCTTCTTATCATTTGATCTGCACAATGCTTCCACAAATATGGATCGTCCCACACATATTGCCCTGCGATCTTTTTTAGTTTGTACTTTTGAGCATGAGTTAAATCATCCGGCATCTGTTTGGTGACCAAATAATTTACTATGTCCGCATACCAAGGAGTCGAGGTTGCCACAGTAAGTAACTGCTCATCCGGGAAGTTTTCTTGCAAAGGAAGTGCATCTTCATCATGAATGAGGCGGCTAAGGTGGTCTGCAACCACATTTTCACTACCTTTCTTGTCTTTGATTTCCAGATCAAACTCTTGCAAGAGGAGTATCCACCTTATGAGCCTCGGTTTTGCATCCTTTTTGGTGAGCAGGTACCTAAGAGCAGCATGATCAGAAAACACGGTTACTTTAGTGCCAATTAAATAAGAACGAAACTTTTCTAAAGCAAAAATAACCGCTAATAGCTCCTTTTCAGTTGTGGAATAGTTAAGTTGTGCATCATTCAAGGTCCTGGATGCATAATAGATGGCATGAGGAAGCTTGCCGACTCGCTGCCCCAAAACTGCTCCCACAGCATAATCACTTGCATCACACATCAACTCAAATGGATGGCTCCAATCTGGTGGTTGAATAACAGGAGCCGTGGTCAAGAGCTCTTTCAGTCGCTCAAATGCCTCTTTGCACTCTTCGTTGAATTCAAATGCCACGTCCTTTTGTAATAATCTGCATAAGGGCCTTGCAATCTTTGAAAAATCTTTGATAAACCTTCGATAAAATCCTGCATGACCAAGAAAAGAACGAACCTCCATCACACTTGTGGGAGGTGGTAAGGAGTGAACAAGATTTATTTTAGATTTATCTACTTCTATTCCTTTGGCAGAAATGATATGACCTAAGACTATACCATGATCTACCATAAAATGACATTTTTCCCAATTAAACACAAGGTTAGTTTCCATGCAACGTTTAAGAACAAGTGGAAGGTTATCTAAACATTTGTCGAAAGAGTTACCATAGACACTAAAATCATCCATAAAAACTTCTATGATGTTTTCAACATAATCTAAAAATATACTAACCATACACCGTTGAAAAGTAGCAGGAACGTTGCAAAGACCAAATGGCATACGTCGATAAGCAAACGTTCCAAATGGGCAAGTGAATGTTGTCTTCTCTTGGTCCTCCGGTGCAATTACGATCTGATTATAACCTGAGTAACCATCAAGAAAACAATAGTGAGTATGACCAGCCAACCTTTCTAACATTTGGTCAATAAATGGCAAAGGAAAATGATCCTTGCGAGTGGTAGAGTTAAGTTTTCGATAATCAATGCAAACCCGCCAACCCGTTTGGACACGAGTTGGTACTAGCTCATTCTCCTCATTCTTCACCACCGTGATGCCGGATCTCTTTGGAACAACTTGGACCGGGCTCACCCATTTGCTGTCTGAAATAGGGTAGATCACGCCAACATCTAGTAGTTTCAAGATTTCTTTCTTAACAACCTCCATCATAGGAGGGTTCAATCGACGTTGAGCTTCCCTAGTTGGCTTTGCTCCATCCTCAAGTAGAATTCGGTGCATGCACATGGAAGGACTAATCCCTTTTATGTCGGCTATTGTCCAGCCTATAGCCGTTTTATGGTCTTTCAACACACGGATTAGCCTTTCTTCTTGTAGTGTTGTGATGTTCCTTGCAATGATTACCGGTAACGTATCATCCTCACCTAAGTACACATATTTAAGATGCTCTGGAAGAGGTTTAAGCTCCAAGGTGGGGGCCTGCATCACAGAAGGTAAAAGTTTCTCGTTAGATAAAGGCAAAGAAATAAAAGAAACATCATACCTCTTTGAAACTTCAGGCAATGACTCTAAAGATGCCACAGTCTCCTCAATGTTGTCACAAACTTGCACATCCCTTCTTGGATTTTTGGAATCCTCTGGCTCAAGGCTGTTTTTAATGGCAATCTCCAATGCATCCCCACTAGTTAACTCAAAGAATTGCTGCACTAAAGAGTCAAGTATGTCAACTGAAAAACAAGAATGTAAATCACTTGGATACCTCATTGCCTCAAAAATATTGAAACGTATAACCTCGCCATCAAACTCCATAGTTAGAGTTCCATCATAAACATCTATTTTAGTTCGGGCAGTTTTCATGAATGGCCTCCCTAAGAGTAATGGAGTCGGCATAGGGGATGAGTCATCCTCCATCTCAAGAACATAGAAATCAGCGGGGAAAACTAACTCGTTCACCTGCACTAAAACATCCTCCAAAACACCTTTTGGATAAGCGTTAGACCGGTCGGCGAGTTGAATAACTACACCGGTTTCCTTAAGTGAACCAAGATTTAAAGAAGCATAAATGGAATAAGGCATGACATTAATAGATGCTCCTAAATCTAACATAGCTTTTTCAAACCTGGTGTTGCCGATTGTGCATGGTATGGTGAAACTTCCTGGATCTTTGCATTTTGGGGGAAGCTTCTTTTGTAAAACAGCGGATACATTCTCCCCCACACTTACTATCTCATTACCCTTTAATTTACGCTTGGTGGTGCACAACTCTTTGAGGAATTTTGCATAGCGTGGCACTTGTTTAATGGCATCTAAGAGAGGAATATTAACTTGAACCTTGCGGAAGGTTTCCAAAATCTCTCTTTCATGTTCTTCTTTCTTTGACTTTGCAAACCTGCTAGGAAAAGGTGGAGAAGAAACATTAGTAGAATTAGGAACCTTAAAACTTACCTTAGGTGCCGAAGAAGCCTCAATTGGAGCTGTGGCCTCATCCTTTTCAAAAGTTGAATCTTTTTCCTGTTCTGCCTCATCTACAGTTGCCCTTGCTCTTTTCGGTGCTTTCGGTGCTTCCTCAAGTTGTTTTCCACTCCTTAAAGTCATAGAACTTGCATTCTCTCTAGGATTGATTGTAGTTTGGGATGGAAGTTTTCCAGATCCTTGTGCTTCTAATCTGCCCACGGTACTAGCCAATTGGCTCACTTGCGTCTCCAAGTTCTTGATAGTTGCCCTTGCTTCCTGTTGAAATTGCAAAGAGTTAGTAGCTAAAGATTTAACTATATCCTCAAGAGATGTACCTTGGCCTTGAGACATGGGTTGTGGACGAGGTTGATATGGTAGTTGCGGCCTTGGTTGATTGAAACCAGGTGGGTGATTGAAGTTGGCATTAGGAGCAGCTTGTTGATGATTTCCCGAATAACTAAAATTAGGATGATCCCTCCATCCAACATTGTAAGTATTAGAAAATGGATCATACTTCTGTCTTTGTACATGCTGCCCTTGAAACCCTCCTAGAGCATTGGCTTGCTCTAAATTATTTTCTTGCAAAGATGGGCACATATCGGTTGGATGACCTACCATAGAGCATACTCCACACATCTTTGATTGTTGAATAGTACCCACAGCCATCTGTTGAACTAGTGAGGTAAGGTTAGCTAGTTGTTGCTCAATGTTGGATGTAATACTAACCTCATTCACCTTCCTTGGTGGCAATTCTGATCGGTTGCTAAACTGTTGTGAATTAGCCGCCATATTAGCTATCAAATTCCTTGCTGCCATAGGTGTCTTGTCAACTAAAGCTCCTCCACTTGCAGCATCTATCATGCTCCTTTCCATTGGCATAAGACCTTCATAAAAATATTGAATTAGGAGCTGCTCACTAATTTGGTGATGAGGGCAAGATGCACATAGCTTCTTGAATCTCTCCCAATACTCATATAAACTCTCTCCATTTTGTTGCCGAACACCACATATTTCTTTCCTAATGTTTGTGGCCTTGGATGCAGGAAAATACTTCTCAAGAAACAATTTCTTCATCTCATTCCATGTGATAATGGTGCCGGATGGTAGATCATAAAGCCACTCCTTTGCATTGTCCGCTAAGGAGAATGGAAAAGCTCTCAACTTAATTTGCTCTTCAGAGACAGTTGTTGGTTTCATGCTTGAACACACTACATGAAACTCCTTGAGATGCTTGTTTGGATCTTCACCTGCAAAACCATGGAAAGTTGGTAGAAGATGTATCATTCCTGATTTGAGCTCAATGGCACCCTCAAGTTGCGGAATCTGAATGCAAAGAGGTTGCTGGTCCAAATCTGGTGCCGCCAACTCCTTAAGTGTTCTGTGGTTCCCTGCCATCTCTTCTTACTCGAATGTAACTAACTGGTTTGAAGAGTCCCTTGGTAGACTAGGTGGAAGGGAAGTATGTAATGCTCGAGTGTATTTAGGTGGTGTGGAAATTGGATGTGAAGATGATGGTGAAGGTGAAAAAGGTGCAAATTATTCTTTTGACCTAAGATAAGACGATGTGAATTCAAATATCCCTTTAAGCCTTTGATCTACCTCTTCACTAGTAAGCTCGGACATTCATTCATGAAATACCTACAAATGCAAAAAC
>MVGT01000908.1:0-124867 GCA_002174775.1 Macleaya cordata | reverse complement strand
TAGTGCATGTCTAACCACCTATGATAGTCGATAGATCACTTACCAATACACAGAGAGTTCCGGATGCGAGACCGAGTCCGATGAGGTGCTATTTCCTCCGTTCTTGATGATGAGTGAGTTTTGCTCGGAGGATACGCCTGACTCTTGACTCAAATAGGTCTCCATTTGATCGAGTTGATCTTTCATAAATATTGACAAACCCTGGGGACCTTTCAAAGACCCAAAATATCCTTTATAGTTTGAAAAGACCCAAAAAGAAAACTTTCCATGTGTCTCATTTTGTGTAAAGTCAAAAAGATTTTTCTTACTTAATAAACAAAACTCGAAAGATTATAAAATCATCTTTAATTTATTTATCACGTGAGCAGATCGATTGTTAGCTTGTTTATCTTTTGAAACTATAAAGGATATTTTATTTAATTAAATTTTTATTTATTAGTTATTATTATTATTATTATTTTTGTATTATTAGGCTCATTTAATCATTTAAATTTATTAAAATTTAGGCAACCAAAAGAACCCGAGAAACTCACACGGGCCATGCATGTGTATACCCCTTACGGATTTTGTGGGTTTTATGGGCATTTTGGACATAGGGAGGTATTATGTAGGCATGGCATGTCCAAAGCCTCTAACCTGCCTGAATCCCACCCCTAATGTTTGAATAATATCGAAAAAATAAGCACGATCAATTAGATACCTTTAGCACCACGAACACTTAATCTAGATGTTAATAGTGTGAATAAACGGCTGACATTTAAAGTAGTTGCTTTAGAGGGTTAGATATCTCTGATTGAGCTGATGTTTTATGGACATTTTATAAATTATTATAATATTATACCTACAAAAACTTAGCTTATTTGAAGACTTCTAACTTGCAAAAACACTCTTTCAAAGATAACTTTATCGTGTGCCTAAAGGCACATGTTAACAGGACCTTTTTTTAAATTACAAAGTAATGATGTGAGTGCTGATTTTTTTCATATCATCTCCTAACAAAAATCAATGTTGACCATGTGGAGATATTCCAAAGTTAAATTTTTTCTAAAGATGATCAAGGGTTCATTACGCCATATGATAATAGATATGATATCATTATAAAATAAATCTTTTGGATCATTCCACCATACCTCCAAAGACAAATGTAAGTTAAATGTAAGAATTAGAAATAGGTGAAATATTTGCCTGTGCGCGTAGTGTGCGTGCCAGTCGACTAGTAAAGAAATACATAAGTTATTGACTAGATGACTGGTTGGTCACCTAGTTGAAGGAGAGATATGTCAAAAGGGTACCCGGTGGGAGCAAACAGCATCTTTGAATTGAATATGATGGATTATTTTCATTTGCTTTTTCACTACATTTAAGAAAGCCACAAATATTTTAGCTGAACACATGAACTACAAGACGTACAAATTATCTAGTTGACAAGGTACATATATAAACCAGATACTATTTTGCAAAATAAAATAAGATTCTCCAATGAAATCAATCCAACACCACTGATATATTAATATTATTAACATTCACTCACAAAAAATACTCAAGAAACCCTGACATTTCATGAGGCTAATAATTAATTCTGCATATATATACCTAAAATCTGTTCAAGGGTTAAGACCTTGCCAACCCATCTCCTTCCAATTCTCTGATTTAAGATATGGAAGTTCTATACCAGGAAAGGCCAGCTCCCATAAGTTAGTGCATCCTAAATTAAACCAAAATATATTTCCTAAATTATATATATATCCACGTACGTACCCTCAGCCATAGATCAAATTTCTAGCCATTGAAATGATTTAATTGGTGCATGTACCACTACCATGGTTTTTTGGCTGCAAGAAATGAGAAGTCATTAAAATGAGATGTGCAACACATATCCAGCAGAGTTCCTGTTATTAATTGCCGATCGATTTTCATATCATTTCTTGGAAATGAATTCTATGTCATCATTAACCAATAACATATAGGATAGGTACATTAATTAGTTAATAATTAAAAGTAAATTATTGTAATATATGTAGATAGTATTTATCATTATGCATGTCAGGAAATATGATTCAAAATTTTAATCTACTGCTTATCCTTGAAAAAGAAATCCCACTCTGCAACATAAAAATCTACTAATTCGAACGCAAATAAACATTTCAGATGATTCTCATTTTTACATATAATTTTCTTAATTTAAGAAACATTGTTTAATGTTGATAAAAAAAAATTTCACCGAAACACAGAGTGGTCAAAGGGTACTGATATCCAAATGGATATTTTCAAGAAGCTATGCACTTTATGTGGCACCTATATAGGTGTGCTTGTTTGTTCTTCATTAATACAAGACTTTACACCTTGAGATCAATAGGATCTAAAACTAAAGGGATTCCATCTTTCATTGATCTCTTTAACCCATCTTTAGAAATATACTCTAAATATTTGTGCCTTTATAAGTAGGAGCTTTCATTCATTGACTGCATTATTTTTAACACTAAATGTAGAATTTAAATATCATAATAAAATTTTATGTGAAATTGAAAACATAAGAAGTAGTCCTAACGTTAACCATCCAAATCGCATAGGAAGCTTCAATGAGATTTGTTTTGAAACATAAAAAAAAAGGTTAGACATTTATTCTTCCCCCATTTCAAAACACACGTCACATTTATGACAATTCTTTTAAAAATGCTCCAACTATTCCAGAAGAAACATTTTTTATTGTCTGTCTCCGTTTTATTAGCCTAGATAACATAATTTGACTCATTTACCTTAGATTTATCTTTTTTCAGATTTCTCCATTTTTTCAAGCTTCTTGAATTAGGATGAATCAAATAATGTTTTAGTTGCGTAAGCCTTACCTCTTCTTAAATTACCATAATTGGCATAAATATAGAATTAATCATAACGAAGAGCTAGGAACTCTCAACGATAAAAGACTTATATAGATTCATCCTAATTACTTTAATTTTTCAGTTTGATTTATAATTAATGACGATATTTTTGTTATGGAATAATTACATGCATAGAAACGAATACATGTTTTCTTGATCTCCACATTTCGTGGTTCACTACTCCCACTAACTTCCCATTTTTTTTGAGGTATTCATGTCTGATTTCGTTTTAAAAATCTTTAAAATGATTTCCAACGATATATATAGTTTTGTTCAAATCTGATTTATATTTTAAAAGTTATATCTAATTTTATGTTAAAAATTAATTTAAAAGGCTTCACTAACGTGCATCGAAGATTAATTCATCAGAGGATTTTTTTATCTTTTCTCGTTGCACTAATGTGCGCTGATGATCAAGCGTACAAGAAAAAAAGTCATATCCTCCCGTTAACGTTTTTACTCATGTAAGGGTATATAAGTCACTTATTCTCAGTAAACTAAAGATTAATAACAATGCATGTACTAACGACTAGGGAATAGTAAGCTAATATGTAAATAATGGCTTTTTATTTTATTTTTATTCTTTTTTATCAGCATATTCTAATTACTTTTTTAAGCATTTCCATTAATTATCTTAAACCATATTAAATATATTTTTATTTATTATTCTGAACCATTGGATTTAAAAAAATTTAGTGGGATTTTATGACCATTGGGTTTGAGCTTTTTTTTGTAGTACACGGATACAACATCTGGATAAGCCAAATCAAGATGATTTTGATGTGGGAATCTATCAAAGATTAGGTCGAAATATTCAGCAATCATCCTTGGGGTTGGTACCTAGGTGGGTATGGTCTTTAATCTTTTGATGGCACGGCTGATCCATTCTACTACGCAATAATAAGACAAAGTTCTGGACTTGGGGCTAGATATGTATTATCCATTCTATATTACTATAGCTGAAGCGTCTGACGTGGCGCTTCTGCTACCCGTGTGGCATTCTCAATTCTTAGAGTGCCACATCATAAGAAAATCTCCGTGTCACTATCCATAATTAAGTTTAATAAAGGCCCACTTAATGACCTTTAAAATTTATATTTATTTTTCATTTAATTATTTCTTATTTATAAGGAATTAAACATACTAATAGTAATTACCATAAAACCAATTTAAGATGGAACTTATAGCTTTAATTCTTAACATTCAAATAAAAAAATAGTTCAAATAAAATTGTAATTGTTTTAAATCATTAAGAAGTTTAAAAGCTAATATAGTAATGGTAATTAACGTTTTGGATTTTTCTCTTTAAACAATATGCCTAAATTAATCTCCTTAATTAACGTGATTAATTATCTCTATTCAAATCCGTGAATTAATTCTCCACCAATAAATCTATAAATATTTCTATTCAAGAAAAAAAAAGTCATGCAATTAACCTCGCATATTAATTTGGCAACCCATCAGTCATTGCCACCTATAAAATGTGAAGATCTCTCAAGGTTATCATCATTTTTGCACTGACATAAAAATTTTATTTAGCATGTTAAATAGAAGACTAAAAATGTGAAGATCTCTCAAGGTTATCTTCATTTATTTGTTGTTATTACTGTTCTAATATTTTGTAAATTTGTTTCAGGTTGCTTCGATTTTGAATCCTACAGTAACACTTATGATAAGGTTTTATTAATATACAACAAAAAAGTAAAATTTTTTATTCATATATTCCTTTCTCCTGATAAACCTTTTTATTTTGAATTTTTTTTATTCCCTTATTAGCATTTTCCTACTAAACTTGGATTCTTAATTTTAATGATTTATTAACAAATTATTCACTTTTTGGATGAACAATTGCTCCTCGAGACCGTTAATCATTTCAAAATTATAGATTTCTGAAAAATATTTTTTTATTGATGTTTTTCTTTTGTTTTCGTTTTTGCCCACATGTTTCAACATCACCATTGCCCGATATATTTTGATTCCCAAGTAATTCTACGTGAAAATTTCGGACAAAGTTTGTTGATTTGGGATAATCAAAATATATATTGAAAGGGCCCTTTGGATTTATCAATATTCATGATAGAACAATGAACTCAATCTATAGTCCTTGCTTGAGTTAGTGTTAGGGTGTTTCCTCCGTGCAAACTCATACATCATCGAGAATCGGAGAAACATTCCATCAGACTCAATCTCGCCACCGGAACTCACCTTGTGTTGGTAAGCAAACTTTGTTCATTATTCATAGGTGGTTAGAATGCATTAGGACTTAGTATCATTAGTTAGAATGAACCTAGAACACCTTAGAATATCTTTTAAACTCATTCTTAGCTTTTTAGTAAGCTAGTATCAGTATCTCTGCTTGTGGTATCGATACTAGGCTAGCCTTAATATTAGACTAACCTAGTATCGATACTACCCAAAGGGAGAATCGGTACCAGTCTACTAGTATCGATACTCCCAATGGCAGTATCGATACTGGCTGTCCCTGAACCCACTTTTCAATTTCGGGTTTCTGGGTTGTGCGACTTTTTAACCTAAGGTTCTCATGCCTTTTTTGGTCATTTGTCCCAACTGACCTAAGCTTAGTCTCTTGTCTATAAATAGGAATGAGAGAGACATCCTAGGTCATCTAAGAAGGAAGAAGAAAGAAGAGCTAGATTTTTTAGAGAATAAGGAATATCCAAGAAACACTCTTTCTCATCTTCTCCATAGTTGATTCTTGCAAGCTTTTGTAAGGAGAAAATTCATTCCTTCTTGAGAGTTGTTCTAAACTGACTTTCACTAGATTTTCATCTTAGCTAGACATTAGAGCATCCATCTAGCATGAAAGTCTTTAAGTGTTGAGAAACACAAAATCTTCTAGCACTTTTACTGTCACCGGTGGAGTTCCGGTGAGGTCGCCTGTGAAGCTCCAGCAAGCTACAAACTTGACTGGGTTCAAGTGAAGCTTGTGGATTCAAACACACAAGTGTGAAACTTAGTACATTCTGAGTTGGAGGCATACACACCATTGAAGAGGCAGTTCGTGGATTCGAGTCGTGAAGAAAGACCGGTTGAGTTCTGCATGAGGGGATTCGTGTCATCAATGTGAACGGTTGTAAGATTTCTTAAAACTCTTAGTGGTAATTTCAGGACTATGTCCCGGAGTTTTTTCCGTTAGGTTTTTACCCGTCAACAAAAATTATTTGTGTTGAATGTCTATATGTATGAATGATTTTTGTACAAGATTGAAATATTCGATTCTCACTTATTTCTGATTTGAGAATCGAATAAGTCAATACTTGTTTGTTTCAATTTCTAACTATTATACTTGCTATGTGCATAAATTTTTAAACAGGTAGATATTGATCCCCCTTCTATATAACCTAACTTACAGTTTATTGGTTAAGACTTAAACCTAGGATTAGGTGATATTTCAATTGGTATCAAAAAATAGTTCACCATTTAGGGCTTTGCATCCCGGTGAGATCCTTGTAGAAAAATACAGAAAGAGGTTCCGTGAACAAACCTCCATTGTTCGATTTCTGTAACTATGCATATTAGAAAGCACGCATGAGAGCCTTCTTAAGTTCTATAGATGAAAGAGTTTGGATAGCTGTAGAAGATGGTTGGTCCCCTCCAACCATAACTGCCACAGTTGATGCGTTGCCGTGACTAAGCCTAAAGCTAAGATTTTAATGCCATATTCAATATTGTAAGATTGCAGCAAAGGTTTTAATGCCATATTCAATATTGTAACAGCCGATGAATTTCGAAGCATTTCAAATTGCCTTGAAGCAAATGAGGCATGAACTAAACTAGAAGTCACCCATAAGGGTACTCGGACTCTTAAGATTGCAAAATTGCAAATATTGACATCTCAATTTGAAAGTCTTCGTATGGAAGAACATGAAACCTTCAACGAGATTAATGGCAAACTCGGTGAGATTGTGAATAACACATTTCCCTTAGGAGATTTTAGACTCCAAGATAGTCTGTAAGGTGCTGAGACCTCTCCCTGAGAGATTTGAGGCCAAAGTTACAGTTATTGAGGAGAGTAAAGATATTGATGTTCTTCTCCCTGAGGAACTTGCAGGAAATCTCAGGACATTTGAATCAAACTTTCGCTCATCCAAGAAGCCAAAGAACATTGCATTTAAGGTTTCCAAGAAAGCAGCGAGCACATATGACAATTCCTTCGATAACTCTAGCGATGAGGAAATGGCTCTTCTCTGTAGGCAGTTCAAGAAGTTCTTAAAGAAGAAAGGAGGATTTCAGAAATTTAACAAGAAAAATCATTCCTTCACCAAGTCCAAACCTCATGATAATGTCAAGTCATTTGACAAGAAATTTAAGAAGAAGAGTGATGAGATTCAATGCTACAAATGTCGTGGGTTTGGCCATATAGCAAGCATTTGACCGAACAAAGGAAGTTCAAATTACTCAAAGGGAAAGAAAGCAATGAATGTTACTTTTGATGATTCATCACCGGACTTCGGATCCTTTCAAGGGAGTGAAGAAGAGATGAGACAAAACTTTGTTGCCTTTACCGCTTCTCTAATGTCGTCACAAGAGCAAAAGGATAACAAAGAAGACAACTCCGATCAATCTTCTAGCGGTGATGATATGAGTGAAGAAGAAATCCAAAAAGAACAATTGTTCTCAAGAATTCTGGAGAATAGCAAGAACCTATCAAGGACCAATAAGGAACTCTAAATGAAAGTCACGTCTATTGAGGTGGAGAAGAATAACTTGACTACTCAAATAAATGAATTCACCAAGAAAGGATTGGAAGACACAAAGATCCTTGCAGAAAAAGAGAAAGAAATTAAGTTCCTCAAGAATAAACTTGTGGTGGCAAATAAGAGAATCACATCTCTCATTAATGAGATAAAAGGGGTAAAGGAAAGGCTGAGTAAGTCCAAAGAGATGTTGATGAAGTTCAACCACGGGTCGAAAAATCTAGTATCAATGTTGAAAGGGGCGAAGAACTCTGGTGATAAAAAGGGGCTTGGTTTTGATATTTGCGAAGGTGCTAGTACATCAACGTCAATAACCTTTGTGAAAGCTATGACTTTACCTTCTAAAGGAGGAGTTGTTTAACAAGCTCCAAGGATAGTGCATCATCATACTAAACTGATCCACACTTGCTCCTACTATGGATTTCAAGGTCATTTGCAAAATACCTACAAGTTTTACTTGGATGACCTCCATCATTGTCAAAGAGAATGGAAATTGCTAAAGAAGTTCAGGCAACTTTAAGAAAAAGCAAAAGCCTTAACCGGAGAGATTTGGAGATTGGTAAATCCCAATTTTGGTAAGAACACATATGGTGAGAGACCATATGTGAAGAAAAAAGGTAAACAAGCAAGCATACCTAACCTAAAGGATGTAGTTCCTAAGAAGAAAGAAAAATGGGTTTGGGTAAAGAAGAATGTTAAAGCCAAAGCTTTGGTGGCACTTATTGCATATAAAGCTACCACATCGGATTAGTTTCTAGACAGTGCTTGCAGTCGACACAGGACCAGAGAGAAAGAATTCTTCTCACATCTTGAGAAATTCTCTGGTGGCAATGTCACCTTCGGAGATGGAAGTACAGCCAAGGTAACTGGGAAATGGTCAATCAATCTTCTTGGAATTCCAGAGATTCACAATGTTCTATACGTTGAAGGTATGCATGCTAATCTCTTAAGCATTAGTCAAATCTGTGACTCTAACTATTCAGTAACCTTTACCTCTAAAGGGTGCATCATTAAAGATTCGAATGGGTTAGAAAGCATACATGGGAAGAGAACTTCTAGCAACTGCTATACGGTTGATACGTCATCTAAATTGGCGTGTAATCAAACCAAGTTGGACACTACACTTCTGTGGCACCAAAGATTGGGCCATGTTAACTTTAATGACCTTGCTAAGTTAACGAACAAAGAAGTTGGAAGAGGTGTTCCAAAACTGTGCAAAGAGGTTGATGGTAAGTGTGGAGCGTGTTTAGTGGGAAAGCAAACATAAAGCTTACACAAGGCCTCTAAAGATATTCTCACAAGCAAACCTCTTTAAGTGATTCATATATACCTCATTGGTCTAATGAGAACTCAGACCATAGGAGGTACTAGTTACATTTTGGTTATGGTCGATGATTTCTCTCGGTTCAGTTGGGTGGATTTCCTTTGAGAGAAATCTGATACTTTTGATGAGTTTTTTGCTATTGTGCAGAGAATTCAAAATGAACAAGAAAGGAAGATCAAAAGAATTCGAAGTGACCGAGGTACCGAATTCCACAACACCAAAGTTAAAGTCTATTGTGGTGAACATGGAATTAAGCATGAATTCTCGGCACCAATCACCCCTCAACAAAATGGGGTTGCTGAAAGAAAGAACCGTGTCATTCAAGAAATTGCAAGAGTGCTTTTTCATAGCAAAGGATAACTCAAAGGTTTTGGGGGGAAGTTGTCTCTACAGCATGCTATCTTGTGAACCGTGTTTACATGAGGAGCAAGACTCTAAACACTCCGTATGAGCTGTGGAATAGGAAGAAACCGAACCTGAACTATCTTCGGGTCTTTGGAAGTACATGCTACATATCAAGAGACCGTTAGCATCTAGGAAAGGTTGATGCGAAAAGTGATGAAGGCATCTTCTTGGGATATGCTCTAAACAGTAGAGCATATCGGGTCTATAACAAGAGAACGAAATCAATGATGGAGTCTATCAATGTTGTGATTGATGACATGGGGTCAAAATCTAACGATTCAAATAAGGAAGTGCTTTCTCCTTATAGACTGAAAGAGGGGAATCATCCAAAGTTCAAGAGGAAGTTGTTCCGAAATCCGATGAATCCCAAGAAACCACTCATAATGATGAGATGAATGAAAAATCAAGTGAAGTGGTTCTAGAGGTTCAACCAAATGTACCCAATACTCAACGTCCCAAGTGGGCTAGTAGTTATACCGAGGAGAATATCATTGGGGATGAAACCACCAGAGTTAGAACGAGGAGACAAGTTAAAAATATTGTCAATTATGTGTGTTACCTCACTAATTTCGAACCAACAAATGTCTTTAATGCATATCAAGATGAGAGTTGGATCGAGGCAATGCAAGAAGAACTCAACCAATTTTATTGGCAAGACATTAGGTATTTAGTGCCAAGGCAAAAGGACATCAATGTCATTGGTACCAAATGGATATTCAAGAACAAATCTGATGAATATGGTACGGTGATTCGAAACAAGGCCAGATTACTTGCCCAAGGGTACAGTCAAATTGAAGGTGTCAATTTTGATGAAACCTTCGCACCAGTTGCTCGATTGGAAACCATAAGACTCATGATGGCATTTGCGTGCTACATAAAAATGAAGATATACCAAATGGATGTTGAAACAACTTTTCTAAATGGAATTCTTCAAGAAGAAGTCTATGTAGAGCAACCAAAGGGGTTGAAGATCCACATACCCAAATCATGTTTGTCGTCTCAAGAAGGCGTTATATGGGTTAAAGCAAGCCCCAAGGGTATGGTATAATCGATTCACCTCATTTCTGCTCAAGAAAGGTTTTTCAAGAGGGGGAGCCGACAAAACACTGTTTATTCAATGGTCAAATAAAGACGTGCTCATGGCACAAATATATGTGGATGACATTGTGTTTGGTTCGACTACCTTAAAGGAAGCAGACTCATTTGCCAAACTTATGAGCAAGGAGTTTGAGATGAGTATAGCTGGTGAGCTTACTTTCATTCTTGGGTTACAGGTCAAGCAAACCAATGATGGAATATTTGTGTCACAAACCAAATATGCAAATAGCTTGGTGAAGAAGTTTAGGTTAGAATCTGCCAAGATTGCCCGTACGCCCATGAGTACCACCAAGAAGCTGCCGAAAGATGAATCCAGAAAGGGGGTTGACCAAAAGACTTATCGAAGTATAATAAGAAGCCTCATCTATCTCACTGCAAGCAGACCAGATATATCGCGTAGGAGCTTGTGCCCGTTATCAGTCCAATCCAAAAGAGTCTTACTTGAAAGTAGTAAATTGCATCATCTGATATGTCAAGGGAACTCTAGGATATAGGCTCTAGTATACCAAGGATACCAGCTCTGAAATATGTGCCTACTACAATGCGGATTGGGCTCGGAATGTGGATGATAGGAAGAGTACTTCAGGAGGATGCTACTACCTTAGACTCAACCTTGTAGCATGGCAAAGCAAGAAGCAGAATTCTCAATCTCTTTCCACTGCCGAGGTAGAGTACATTGCCGCAAGTTCGTACTGTACTCAATTACTTTGGATGAAACAAATACTTAGTGATTGTGGTTTTGAACATGCCACTATTGAAAGTCTAAATGCCTTACGGTTTAGTTGGATTAATCGTATGTCAATGTGACTAACGTTAAGGATCACACAATCTCCTAATAAAATTAAATAGGTGATAAAGAACAAAACTAAAATCTCTAATCAAGAGTATTGACTTATTCGATTCTTAAAATGCGGAATTAAGAACAAGAATCGAATATTTCAATCTCATAACAGTTATGAAAATATGCATAAAAGATTTTGTTTACGAGGAAACCCAATTTAGGAAAACCCCAGGACCTACTCCAGAAATGATCCACTAAAAGTTCTTGAAAACTTACAAACTGATTTACCACTCGATGGACACGAATTACGACCCCCTCTACGCTCCAACAGTTATGGTGCACAGTTCTTCCACAAATTCGGACTCCACGAATTTGCCTTTAAGTAAACCTTAATGCGTCTCAAACTTGAACTCCGCAAGTCCCGCACCTTGAACCAATACTTGACTCCTCAAGTATTTCACTACGAGCTTGTCACTTACAAGCTTAACCACCAGAAATACACAGGCACACAAAAACAGAATTTTTGGTTTAAAGTGGGAAGAATAATACAAAGTTTTAACAGGTTAGGAAACCAAGGGTATAGAGTTGAAGCTCTCAAAACTTGTTAAGGTATGACGTGATTGGTTATTCAAACAAGAATGAATCAACTCCATTTATAATGATGAATTCTAGTCATAAATCTGAAATGCACTAAGTGTTATGAGTGCATTTCTAGATTTAGATTTAGAACACACCATTAGTAACGAGTGATGTTCTTAGATCTAATATATGACACCCTCACCCACTAAAAGTTATTTCCCACGCTTCCATGTTCTTCCCAAAACAAGAATGGTGAAAAACAACTCATATAAGGCACTTTCCAGTTCTAAAAAAATAGCCCAGATTCGCGGATCTGGGCGACGCTTTCAATACCGTAAACACAGTTTCGAAAGCATAAAGCAGCTGTTGAAAATAATAAGCAGATGGTATCGATACCAAGAGGGCGGTATCGATACCAAAACTCTTTTGTTCTCAGAAGAGTTTCGGTATCGATACTACCTAGTATAGTATCGAAACCAAAAGTCATGTGTTACCGAAACAGTTTTTGGTATCGATACTAATTCATCTGGTATCGAAACCAAAAGTGTCTTGGAGACAACTTTGAATCGGTTTCGAAAGCGCAAAGGTGGTATCGAAACCAAAACTGATTTGATGAACAGATGAGTTTTGGTATCGAAACCAATAGGGCGGTTTCAAAACCACTAAGCTAGTTTTTCAGAAATTTTCTTTTCAAAACAATCTGAGATCTGAAAAAACCTTATTTTGGTCAATAATGAAACTAACCACCTATGGTCCTTAGGCATCGAAGTCACTTACCATCCTAAGATGTTTTCCGGTGATGAGTTGAGCTTCTTGGAGTCTTTCCATCAATCCGATACGAACTGAGACTCACTAACTCTAACTCAAGTTACATTGACCTTCTTAAGATTAACTTTTGACACGAAATTTGACAAATAATACATGAGAAAACTCATGGACCTTTAAATCTCCCCTTTTATCAATTTCGTGACAAAAAATATACATAAGAGAAAAATAAAACTTCCCAATTACAAAATAATTTCTGTTACAATGAACTCAAGCAATAAATGGAAAGACACAAACTCCCCCAAATATAGGCACCATGTCACTAGGAGTTGTCTTTCTTGTGTTTCCTGCAAAGAATGCAAACTCATATCAACCACAAGGTAGAATATAGTTTTAACAAAATAATACCCTGCCAAATTCATTCTTTCTCCCCCTATAAGAATGAACATATGAGTTCTCTCCCCGATAAACATATATCTCCACAATATATCATTCATAGTAATAATCACTTCTCTCCCTTTTTGTCAGAAATAGATAAAGGTGGGAAAACTAACCTGCAAGAGATAATAAGCATTCACAAAGAGGAAGAAAGGAAATAGTTATATAGAAACCATATCATCCATCCATTCAAAAATATTCAAGTATTTAAAGGATAATAAAGATATCTAATGTAAAGGATGAAGCTGTAAAGGAATAAAAAGAAACTAGTTCAATCCAAAAAGAAAAGAAAAAGAATCTAAACAGGAATAACAGTAGAGGCCTCCATCCTAAGAGGATCCTCATCACCAGATCCTGGCATCTCCTCATCATCCCCATTGAGAGAAGAACTCTCAGAAGATTCCCCATCAGCTTCAGGTTCAAGAGGGCGATCATGGCTTGACTTAGAGTGCTCCTCTCCAGGTAAGAGAGTTGCTCCTTCAACTCCTAGCTTGACTGCAATGGGTTGATGATCGGAGCGAGAGCCATCATATACGCCAAGGTAGTGTTGACTGCCTTAGCTTGCTCTTGGCGTACCTGGCACCTAATCTCTCTTCTAGTAGTTCTAGAAGTTGAACTCTGAGTTGGAGCAGGAGGAGCAGTAGGAGGAGAGGCCGGTGATTTTCCTTTAAGATGATTCTTAACCTTGTGAACAGTTCCAGGCCCAAGAGGACGCATGGGGGCCAAAGACTGTTCATTCTTAGAGATTTTTATCTTCTCATGCTCAAGAATCTTGGAAATTAAACACGGAAAGGAAGAGAGTGGTTCTCAGAAGAGTCCTCATGCATCCAAATTATTTAATGAATAATGAATTCCGATATGGAGAGAGGAGTTTGATGAGACAGAAAGTAAAGAAACTGGGACATTCGCTCACTAAAAAAACTAGTATTTCCTTTGCAAGGAAATAGATTAGTGGCTACAATTTTTGCCAACACATGAATAAGAAAAGGGCATTCTTTGGCAAGGATGGCCCATGTGAACTGATTCTTAGTTAATTCAACTGTTATTTCGTCAACAGTAGGAATATTCTCTCTATTATTGATAATGTTTGGCCAGGGATTAGCATTATCAACTTCTTCAAGACTAAAGAGAGAAGAAATGAGAGGGGGGTTAACTGTAAAGGCCTCTCCACTCACCATAGTGGTGAAGGATGGAATGTCTTTGTTAATGTCTTGAAAATTTGAGTAAAATATCTGCACAAGACGAGGATAGGCCTTGCCTAGACTTTTAAACAAATAGGTCCAACCCCTAAAATCAAGCATTTTGTAGATGGCACGAAAACTGTCATCTGTATGATCAAGTCGAATTTTTCTCTCAATAACAAGAGATTGTTTACTGAAATGTTTAATAAACAATCGATAGCAAGTATCAAAGACAAATTTTTCCCTAGATTCAGGATCTACATTTTGAGTAGAGGTGGTTGGTTTCTTTGTAGCCCTAACCTTGGGGATCTTCCGGGTCGAAGGTCTCTTACCCTGGGTCATTGTGAGCCAGAGTAACAAGCAAAGGCAAGAGAGAATCAATGAAGAACAAGGAAGAGGAAGAAGGAACTTACCATAATGAAATCCTCAAGAAGAATCAAATAGTAATTCCCCAAATTTGAGCATAACTTCGAGAAGATCCAAGAACACCCAACAAACCCAAAATCGAGCAAAAGAAGAGAGAAATCAAGATCAAAAGCCCTAAAAATCGATTTCCTTCGACGGTTATAACGGAAGATGGGGAAAAAAGGGTATCGGTATCGAAAGCTCGAAGAAGAAATGACTTTTTAAAAGCCCTAATCGAGTTTTAAAAACCTAAAACCTGCCCCGCTATCGAAAGCAAAAGTCATCTGTTGGTGTTATAGCCAACTACAATCGATAGCGTTTTTGGTGCTTTTGAAAGCAAATACGTCCTGGAACTACAGGACAGATTTAGTATCAAAAGCGTCCAAGTGCTTTCGAAACCAAAATTAGTCTGGACACAATCCAGATAACTGGTTTTGAAACCAGTTGAGTGGTTTCGAAACCATACCCAAAATGGAGATACAAGAGTTTTTTAATTTTTAAAATAAATCTCTGATTTAATCAAATCATTAATTAATATGCTCAATGCAAGAATATGATTTGAAAATCACATAAAAACACACTTCCTTATGAGTAAATCATTTTTGGCAAATTTATGTGATCAAAAGGTTGACCAAGGCTATCATTAATACAATACAATCACAATGGATTTATGCAAACATGATTTTGCTAGACCTTATTTTAGCATAGCCTTTCTATTTCTCAACCAAGTATCACCATAATTATCATAATCTTGATCTATGTGTGTGTGTGTGATGAGAGAATAATATCATTATGTGAGATCATCCTAAAAAGAAAACCTTACCTAGTATGAAAGAACCATCTCACTCAGCAATCTATAAGAGACCTTCATGTTTGAGTATAATAAGAGAATTTTGAGGTACTCAATTGCATAAGACAAAGATCACTAACAAGATCTCAATATTTTCCTTGAACTTGCAAGCATCACTTGTCTGAGGAGACACAACCAAGATAGTACCCATATTGAAACCAAGTGGATCACTATGAGGTTAAGATGAAGGAAAACGAATATCGAGTTCCCAATCTTTTTGCAGGATCTCACTCTTTTTTATGTTCAAACACCGAGTTCAACCTTTTTACGAGAACTCACTCTTTTGGTGTTGTCACCAAGCTCAAAATCTTTTATGAGAGCTTACTATTTTGGTGAAGATAAAACAAGATATTATAAAGTAATTTTGTACTTCATCAAACACACCAACCTAAAAGAGATAGTCCAACCAGCTGGTTCAGTTCATCAATGAATTATAAGCTTTATTTTTAACACTTATCCAATGATCCAACTAGGATAAAATCACACTTGCTCAAGAGACTCCTTATGTGCACAAGAAACAATAGATCAGTCAATAGAGTATGTGAATTTAATAAAGAGATTCACAGGCTATAACAAAATAAGGATAGATAAATTAAATCTGAGAAATCTCTTAAATGTTCAAGTATTCTACATACAATAGTCAATTGCAACAAGAAGAACACTTATGAACACAATATAATTAGAATGCAGAGTTTTTAAAAGCAAACTAATAATCAAAACTCACTCTTTAACCCAAAAAGATATGCAATGCAAAAACAGGGAAGGAGTGAGATGAGAACAACTAGTTAACAATAACCACACTAATAGATCTTCTAAGGAGTTCAAACCTAAGAGTATCTAGAGGTTTAGTAAGTAAATCAGCCAATTGTTTCTCAGTAGGTACAAACTCAAGATAAATCACCCTACTTTCAACCAAGTCATGAATGAAGTGATCTTATGTCTATGTGTTTAGTCCTAGAGTGTTGCACTGGTTTTCTAGAAATATCAATGACACTGGTATTATCACAAAGCATAGTCATAATATAATTTTCAATGCCATAATCAGACAACATTTGTTTCATCCATAACAATTGAGTGCAACACGAACCTGCAGCAATGTATTCTGCTTCAGCAGTTGACAAGGATTGAGAATTTTGTTTCTTACTTTGCCATGCTACTAAGTTGTGTCCAACAAAGTAGCAACCTCCTGAAGTACTTTTTCTATCATCAACATTGCCTGCCCAATCTGCATCAGAATAGCCCACTATTTCAGAATTTGTGTCATTTGTGTACCACAAGCCAAATCCAAGAGCTCCCTTAACATAACGAATGATTCGTTTGACTGTAGTTAAGTGTGACTCTTTAGGTTTTGCTTGATTACGAGCACAAGCACCTACACTAAAAGAAATATCAAGAGGACTAGTTGTGAGATAAAGAAGACTCCCTAGCATGCTTCTATTATTTTTGGTCTACTTCCTATCCAGCTAAGTCTTTTGTTAACTTTGTAGTGGTTCCCATCGGTGTGCGAGCTTCTTTTGCAGATTCCAAGACAAACTTCTTTACAAGATCCTTGGCATATTTTGATTGAGATATAAATATCCCATCTTTTTGTTGCTTAACCTGTAATCCAAGAAAGAAAGTTAGTTCTCCAACCATACTCATTTCAAATTCCTTACTCATAAGATTTAAGAAGGTTTCAGCTTGTTTGGTTGAGGTAGAACCAAATACTATGTCATCTACATAGATTTGAGCAACAAGAAAATCATTTCCAGCCCATTTAATAAACATGGTTTTATCAGCTCCTCCTCTTGAAAATCCTTTTCTAAGAAGAAAGGTAGTCAATCTATCATACCATGCTCTTAGAGCTTATTTTAAACCATAAAGGGCTTTCTTTAACTGGCAGATATGATTAGGATTGATGGGATCTTCAAATCTTTTTGGTTGCTCTACAAACACTTCTTCTTGTAGGATTCCATTTAGAAAAGCAGTTTTGATATCCATTGGGAAGAGTTTGAACTTTAAATGGCAAGCAACCACCAATAGTAACCTTATAGACTCTAGTCTTGCAACTGGAGCAAAGGTTTCATCAAAGTCTACGCCTTCAATTTGAGAATACCCTTATGCTACAAGTCTAGCCTTGTTTCTCACAACAGTACCAAATTTATCAGATTTGTTCTTGAAGATTCATTTGGTACCAATGACATTGGTATTCTTGGGACGAGGTACAAGAGTCTACACTTCTTGTCTCGTGAATTGGCCAAGCTCGTTTTGCATTACTTGTATCCAATTTTCATCCTGTAAGGTATCAACCACATTAGTAGGTTCATACATGGAAACATAACATACATGATTTACAATATTTTGAACTTATCTCCTAATTTGAACACTGGTTTCAATCTCTCCAATGATTTCATCGGGATTATGTAATCTTTAAGCCCAAGTAGCTGGATGTTCTTGGGATGAACTTCTAGGTTGAACTTCTTGGCTGTTGATGGTCAAGGTTTGTAGAATGGCCTGTTTAACCTTTGGATCTTGTGAAGTAGATGCTTCATCATCATTAACTGAACCATGTTTAGTTTTTGTTGTTTTATCTTCAACAAGATTATCAACTTTAGCTACATCTGAAGATGAAGAAGTGTTAGAATCATCAATAACAACATTAATAGATTCCATAATAGTTTTGGTCCTTTTGTTGTAGACACGAAAGGCCCGACTATCCAAAGCGTACCCAATGAAGATTCATTCATCACTTTTGGAATCAAATTTTCTAGCATTTTCTCTATCCCTAAGGATGTAGCATGGACTACCAAAAACACGAAGGTAACTTAAATTTGGTTTTTTGCCAAACTAAATTTCATAAGGGGTATTGAGAGTTTTCGGTCTTAGGTACACTCGGTTAACCAAGTAACATGCAGCAAAGACAGCTGCATCCAAAAATCTTTGTGCTAGATCTTTGCTATTCAAAAACAACTCTAGCCATTTCTTGAATCACACGATTCTTCCTTTCAGCTACCCCATTTTGTTGAGGAGTTATGGGTGTAGAAAATTAATGCTTTATGCCATTTTTATCACAAAAGTCTTCAACTTTTGAATCCTTGAATTCAGTACCACGGTCACTCCTAATCCGTTTGATCTTGCAATCTTGCTCATTTTGAATTCTCTGGCATATAATAAAAAATTCATCAGAAGTGTCAGATTTTTCTCTAAGAAAAGAAATCCAAGTATATCTTTTTTTCCCCAAAGAGCAAAATTTATTAAAAAGGAGAAATTTACAAAGACAAGAGGGGGACATACAAAGCCTTCCCTCAAACAAGTTTGGTACAAATTTTCAGCAGAAAAGCCACAATTAGAGTCAACTCTGCCCCTAATTAAATCTATAGAATGGAAGTCCCAGAATATCACGACCTATTAGACCACGAATGAATTTCGGAGTTGATGTCCACCAACAGAAGCCATAGTATGTAGCACTCACTTTTGAGAGTGCAACATCACATTGATTGCCTTCTCTATATATATGGGAGAATCTGAAATTAATCCTGGAGAGGCGATCAATACAGATTTCCCATCTGCTTCTAAGTCTCCAAGGAACTTTGAATTTACATTCAAGAGCCATCACTACCAGCAAAGAGTCGCATTCAAACCAGATTTGTATCCAACCTTGGTCCAGAATAATCTCAATAACACAAATTACAGCATGGAATTCCACAAAAACAGAAGTCTTAATGCCGAGACTATTTGAGAAACAACCTATCAATCTACCATAATGATCGCGGAGAATACCGCCACTACCTGCAGTGCCAGGGTTACCAAATGAACAACCGTCTGTGTTGACTTTGATCCAACCATTTAAAGGAGGGTGCCAATAAAATTCATCAAAGCGGGGAGCCTTTCAAGGTTTTACTGTAACCCCAAAGTAATGTAGAATTGATAGGTCTACAACAGAGTTGTTCATCTGGCCTCGAGAGATCTTACCTGAATTAGAAGTCGTTTGTGAAATAAGCATGATTGCTTGAGGTATCGGAATCCACTTATCTTCAAATTGGAGTTTGTTTTGACTCGTCCAAATTGTCCAGAAACCATTGATGATAGCTGCCCAACAAAGATCTTTAACTTGTGTACTTGCCGACACCCTAGATGTAGTCGAGGTTATCATGTTGGATCCTAACATTGAAGACATATCCAATCCAATTCCACACGGAAGAGGCATAGGTGCAATTAAAGAACAGGTGTTAGGTTGATTCCATTGCTAAAGGATAATTACAGAGAGAGCAGCAAGATGTAATTATGATTCCTGCTTCACGAAGGTGATCATCTGTAGCGAGTCTGCCATGAATGATTTCCTATAGCAACCAAGATCATCGCGGAGGGAATGAACTAACCCAAATTTTTTTGAACCAATGAAGGGCAGTACCACGAGGTTTTATGAAGTCAAATACATCCCTGAAAGAGAGATCACCATTAGAGGAATGAGCCCAAATGGAGTTACCACTTCATTAGTGTGGTTTCCATTCAATTAGTGGTTCTTCCACACCATTAGTGGAGTTCTCACTCCATTGGTGGTGTTTCCACTAATTAATGGAGTTACCACTTCATTAGTGTAGTTTCCACTAATTAGTGGAGTTATCACTAATTATGAGTCAAACTAACAATTCTCCACCTTTGACTCTATACTGTCGAACAACTTCTTTGTCGTTCTTTCCTTCATGAACATCATCGCCATCACCACGCGCCTCACAGCGCCTCTACCTGTAGGACATTAATTAAGTCCAAACAATGCTTGTACTTAATCAATGGTACCACTTTTGTTAGCATGTCTGCAGGATTCTCTTTTGTGTGAATCTTCAGTATAGAAAACCCACCACCTGCTAGAGTATCTCGTACGAGGTGATAACGAACATTAATATGCTTCGACCATCCATGAAAGTCTTCATGTTTCGTTAAGTCGATAGCGCTTTGACTATCACAATGCACCTCTATGCATTCATGCTGAATGCCTAAATCTCCAGTTAAGCCCTTAAGCCAAATGGCTTCCTTTATAGCCTCTGTTACAGCGATCAATTCTGCTTCTGTTGTTGATTGAGCAGCAACTGATTGTAAGGTTGACCTCCAACTTACTGGACCTCGAGCCAATGTAAAAACATATCCTGTAGTAGATCTAGATTGATCCACATCACCTGCATAGTTAGCATCCACATAGCCACAAACATATGGTCCAAGACCACCATCACGTTGGTACACCACTCCTACATTAACAGTACCCTGTAGATGCCTCAATATGCTTTTCACTGTTTGCCAATGTTGCTTCCCTGGATTTGCCATAAATCTACTTATAACACCAACCGCATGTGCAATATCTGGTCGAGTACAAACCATAGCATACATCAAACTACCAACTGCACTCGCATAAGGAACACGAGCCATGTACTCTTCTTCATCCTTGGTGCTTGGAGCCATTTTTGCCGACAGCTTGAAGTGCGCCTCTAAAGGTAGACTTACAGGTTTAGATTCCTGCATTCCAAACCTAGTAAGTACCTTCTCCAAATATTGTCTCTGAGAGAGACACAACCTGCCCTTCTTTATGTCCCTTTGTATCTCCATGCCAAGAATCTTCTTAGTTGCACCCAAATCTTTCATCTCGAACTCCATACTCAATTAAGACTTTAATTTCTTAATCTCTATTATGCTCCTTGCAGTAATGAGCATATCATCCACATATAAGAGTAAGAAAATCAAGGATCCATCTGGTAGTTTCTTAAAGTACACACAACTATCATATAAGCTATGTGTAAATTTTTGGCCCACCATGAATTTGTCAAACCTCTTATACCATTGTCTAGGCGATTGTTTGAGCCCATACAATGATTTCTTTAGTTTGCACACATACCTTTCCTTCCCTGCAACAACAAAACCTTCAGGCTGTGACATATAAATGTCTTCCTCTAAAGTACCTTTTAAGAACGTTGTTTTAACGTCGAGTTGTTCCAACTCTAAGTCATAAAATGCCACAATAGCTAACAAGGCACGGATAGAAGTATGTCTTACCACCGGAGAGTAAACTTTATTGTAATCGACACCTTCCCTTTGTGCATAGCCCTTAGCTACCAATCGCGCCTTAAACCGTACGCCAGTTGTACTTGGAGCTGCTTCTTTTATAGTGAACACCCATTTGCACCCAATTACATTGCTTCCCTTAGGTAGCTGTACTAGCTCCCAAGTTTGATTCTTGTGAAGAGAATTCATCTCCTCACACATCGCTGCTTTCCACTGATCATACTTAACATCTTTTAATGCTTCTTTAAAAGTGGTTGGCTCATCTCCATAAGCCATCAATGCATAAGCTACAAGGTCTTCGTAGCCAAACCTGTCTGGTGCTTTAATGGTTCTTTTCTCCCTTCCGTCCACCAAAGATTGTACTTGTCGTTGTTGCTGAGGTTCTTCAATACGAAACTCATCCTCTTCTACATCTGATTCTGATGTAGAATTAATTTGAGGAGTAATCTTTACCTGCACAGTCTCGCCACCACTTTCCTCCACCTGAGTCGAAGTCTCTTTGCTAGTGTAAAGCAAAGATGTCTCGTCAAATGTCATGTCTCTGCTGATCACAACCTTGTGGTTTTCTTTGCACCACAATTTGTAACATTTGACTCCATCTTCATAGCCAATGAATATGGCCTTTTTCGCCCTTGGATCCAGCTTACTTTCCCTGACATAGTAATAAGCAGGACAACCAAAAATTTTAATAGAATCATAATCAGCAGATTTTCCAGACCATACCTCGATAGGTGTTTTTAATTCAATGGCAGTTGATGGTGATCTGTTGATGAGATAGCACGCCATATTTACTGCTTTAGCCTAAAATTCTTTACCCAATCCAGCATTGGATAACATGCACCGCGCTCTCTCCATAATGGTCCGGTTCATCCGCTCCGCTACACCGTTCTGTTGAGGTGTCTCTTTTACTGTAAAGTATCTTATAATACCTTCACTCTGACAATACTTCTTCAAGGGATCATTCTTATATTCTCCACCATTATCAGATCTAAGTCTTTTAACTTTCTTGCCAGTCTGGGTCTCTATCATTGTCTTCCACACTTTAAACTTCTCGATGATTTCATCTTTTGTCTTCATGGCGTACAACCATACTCTCCTGGAGAAATCATTAATAAAAGTGATAAAATACCCCATACCTCCCTTGGAAACATCCTTAGAAGGTCCCCACACATCTGAATGGATGTAGTCCAAAGTACTTTTGGTACGATGAACACCCTTGCCAAACTTTACCCTATGTTGTTTTCCGTAACCACAATGCTTACAGAAATTGAGTTTGACATTCTTCAATTTGTTAAGCTTACCTTGTTTGCACAACACATCTAACCCTTTTTCACTCATATGCCCCAGATGCATATGCCATAATTTTGTTTGGTTAGATTGTTCACAATCTTCGGTACTTACTGCAGCTCCACCTACTATTGTGCAACTAGAAAGAAAATAAAGATTTCCTTTCCTTTCTCCTTGGATTACCAACCTGGAATTTGAATCTACAACCTTTAGAATCCCTTCTTCAGCTACAAACTTGTAGCCTTTGGATTCCAAAGCACCGAGTGAGATCAAATTCTTTTTCAGATCAGGAATGTGTCTAACCTCAGATAAAGTTTTCACCTTACCTTCACTGGTCTTGATCTGAATTGTTCCTATCCCAATAGTTTTGCAGGCAAAGTTATTACCTAGCAATACTGAACCTCCATCCGTCTTCCTGTAAGAAGTGAACAAGTCCCTATTGGGACACATATGATAAGAACAACCAGAGTCAAGTATCCATACCTTACGATGATCACCTGTTGTGACTGTCAACACCTCCCCTGCATCTGACTCATCCTCAGCTACTGCTGCTTGTGAACTTGATCCCTCTCCATCCCTAGGCTTAAGCTTAGGACAGTCTTTTTTCATGTGTCCTTTCTTGTGACACCAGTAACATTCAATCTCCTTCTTGGCTTTTCCTTTAAATCCTGGTTTATTACTCCAAGATTTCTTCACTTCTTTTCCCTTCACGAATAACCCTGCAGCCTGATTACTTTCTATTGCATCCAACTTCCTAAACTCATCTGATAAAAGAGCAGAAATTGCTTCTTCTAGCGAGATAGTTTCCTTTGGTGCCAATAGACTTTGTATCAAGGGTTCAAACGTCTCAGGAAGAGAACATAGTAATAGCATAGCTTGATCTTCATCAGGCACAACTTCACCCACATTAGATAAATCAACCATTATTTTATTAAAATTATTTATGTGGTCATTCATAGACGTACCTTCTTTGAACCGAAAACGATATAGTTGTTTCTTCCTAAACAACCTACTAGTGAGAGACTTCGTCATGTACAAATTCTCCAGTTTCTTCCACAGTGATGCCGCTGAGTTTTCATGCATCACGTTGTACGTGACCTCCCGGGCTAAGCATGAACGAATTGCAGCACATGCTTGTAAGTCGTATTCTTCCCAATCATCCTCCTTTGTATCCGCTAGTTTATCCTTCAAGGCTTTGTGTAAACCTTGTTGGATCAGTGAATCCTTCACTTGGACTTGCCACAATCCAAAGTCTGTTTTCCCTTTAAACTTCTCTACATCGAACTGAGCGCTCGCAACTTTTACAAATTTTGATATCATCTCTCACCACGATCAATAACCCGATGCTCTGATACCAATTTGTTAGGATTTAATCAATCGATATAAGATGAATCAAATATGCAAAATAAGAATATTAACGGAGATGGCAAATAATTCACACACAACACAAGATTTACGTGGTTCGGCAAAATTGCCTACATCCACGGGCAATGATGATCCTCTTCCACTATACTGAAAAGTACGAAGAACAATTACAAAGATGAGGCCTTCAATGGCAGCCCCAACCACTCGTTAGCCGTACAACACTAGTCAAGAGATTTCACTCTAACTTATGTTTACAAATATTCACTCTCACTTAGCTTATGTTTACAAACACTCACTCTCACTTATCATATTTTCAAGCACCCTCACCATTGCTATTTATAGATGGCAATGGTAGAGTACTACAAAACCCACTACTAAGTGGAGTTTCTATTCAATTAGTGGTTCTTCCATACCATTAGTGGAGTTCTCACTCCATTGGTGGTGTTTCCACTAATTAATGGAGTTACCACTTCATTAGTGTGGTTTCCACTAATTAGTGGAGTTCTCACTAATTATGAGTCAAACTAACAAAAGATTCCTTTAATGAATGTTGAATTTATTAAATTAGAATATTGGTGGATGTATTTGCAATGTATATCTAATTACAGGGACAAGAAAAAGGATGAATGAATCTATAACCTCGTGAACAAAAATTGCAGCAAAAAAATGTAAAAATAAAAAACTTTTAGCAGCGGCCAGAAGTCGTCCCAAAATCTCTTATGGATGACTTTTTGCGGCGGCCAATTGTCAAGTAGATTGTCGCAAATGGAGGTTTTTGCAGCGGCATGTTTCGTCACAAATATATTATTTTTTGAAAACATATTAAATTTTATTTTTTTTGTAACAATTATTAGCGTCAGAAGAACTGCTGCAAAAGGTGATGCTTTTTTACTGCGGCCACTAAGCCGCTGCAAAAGACTTCTTGTGACACGATATTTTTCGTCCATTGACGCAAAAAATTGGCCGCTGCAAAAACCCTTTTGTGGCGGTTTTATAGGCTTTTTGCAATGACATTGGCTACTGCAAAAGACCATTTTTCTTGTAGTGTCGTTTCATATTACGGATTAGTTTATGATGGGTCTTGCCATACGCCCCACAATGCAAGCATCGCAGAACAACTCATCTCCATGGCGCTTCCCCAAGATCAGACTCCATATACCTTGTATACTCCAGCTAACTCCTACCAAGGAAAGCTCATCCATAAGCACCTCTATGCATACGTTGACCAATCAACCCAACTTGACGGTCGTCTCATTCAGCACCTTATTGTGTTCCAGTTTCTCAGTTTGCACCTTCACCATGAACATTCTCACCTGGTTCCCCTAAACTGCATACGTGCACCCCGCCGAGAACTGCGCTCCATTATGCACATAACTGGCCTCCGCCAAGCTCTAAGCTTCAAGTGTACTCCAGTATCTGAGCAATATACTTTCACCACGAGTACTAGTCATTTGAACCCACGCGACTTGTAATAACCCCAAATTTTTCCACATAGACTTAAGCATGGGCTTAAGTCCTATGGACCCAAAATAGACCCAATAAGTGTTAGAAAGGTGTAAATCTAAGGAGAGAAACCAAGGAGAATCGTAAAAACAAGCTTTTTGCCAAAAACTATCCACAAAGTATGGGTTATATACATGGACTGTATATGAGAGGGATATGAGTCTGGAAATGTTTTGCAAAATGAGTTTTGTAGAGGGTCTTGCATAAAAGTTTTTCAATTATTTTCAAAATGCTTTTCAAAACAAAACCAAATGTTTTCAAAATCTCTTTGAGAGAGAGATTAGGGATTATCTTGTAGAAATGAACCATAAAACCTTAGAAATGAACCTTAGGTTTATAAAACTGGAGAAATAAAATGAAAACTAGGGTTACATTGACCTATACTCAATGTAGAAACCAACTTATAACTTAGAATAACCATAAACAATAATCATTTCAAGTAGTTTTAAAACATAGAAATGTAATAAGTCACCTAGAAATGAAATGAACTTAGAAATGAACATTTCAGAGCTAGAAATGTTAGTGAACACTCTAAACCTTAGGATATAAACTTAGAAATGATGGAATAAACTATTAGGTTATAGTTATTTTGAAACCCTAAATGCTTCATTAGAAATAAAATAAAAATTAGAAATTAGAAATGAAAATGAAATGAGAAATGAAAATAAAATGAAAGTGGAAATGAAATGAGAGGAGGTAGTTGGGTGTAATTGGTAAAAACTAGGATAAGGGGTGACCAAGAGGTAGGACCCACTTACTAAAAACGTGGGCACAAGGGGCTGCCTTGTGCGCCACTTAATTAAAGAGTTTTGGGTTTCCTAAAACTCTAAAACTTGTTAGTTAAGTTTAAAACATCTAAAATTTAGTAACTTTTGGATAATTATTAAATTAGAGATAATTGTTAGTATATTAAGGATAAATACTAAACCTTGATGAAAAAGGTTAGAGATAATTGTTTGTATTTTAAGGATAAATACTAAACCTTGATGAAAAAGGAATAAATATTAGCCATTAGATTAAAAGTTACTAAATCCTAACCATAGAAATAGTTTCCAAAACATAAAACACCTAGATTTCCTTGTTAATTTAAAAGTGGTAGTCTTTAATATCAACCGTTAGATGGATTAGGGATTTAATCCTAGCCATCTAAAATAATTAAAACACTTATCCTCTTATGTTGAAATCGCCTATACATGCTAGAATTAAATTAGTTAAAACAAAAGATAATAAGAGATAAATAAGGAGATAGAGATGAACTAGGATTAGGGTGGAGTTAGGATAGGTTTAGACCTCCTTTAAGGAGGTGGAATGGGGAGGCTGAACCCTATAAATAGGGGGACTGGTCGTGCTCCCCATCCCACACCAAAAACTCTCCTTCAACTAGAAAAAAAAAACCCAAGCCCCAAACCCCTTGCCAATTTCTCTCTCTCTCTCTCTCTCAATCTTTTCTCATCTTCTTCAAACCCAAGTTGAAGAAGAAAAACCCAGCAAGTTTTTGAAGAAAGCTTAGAGTTCTAGAATCAAAGGAAGATCGAGTTAAAGCCGCATGGAAATTAAGCGAAAAAGGTAGGGAGAACTTCCTTAAAACTTAGTTTTCAAAATTCCCCGTTTTCTCGTTTAGTTTAGTTGCATGTTTTCAAAATTATTTTCATAAATATATATATGTTATTTTTCAAAAGGTTTTCTATATAAAAAGCATTGGGTTTTGGTGGTGTAAACTAGAGTGAAAACTAATAAGCTATTACAACTTAAAGTGGTAAGATGAGAGGTTTCTAAAAGAGACACTTGGGTTGTGAGGTTAGTTGCCTTAGTAACCATGATTGGGATACCCATGTTGGTATCAAAATAATCCCTAGATAGGTTGTGAATTGTGCTCCATAAGTGAGGATGATAATGTGCTCCAAAAGAGAGGTATATGATGTGCTTTGTAAGAGAGGAATAATTTAGCTTCATGTGACAGGTAAAGTTGTGATATAAAACATATCTAATCGTCAGTTTGTCCTAAGGGACATTGTTTTTGTCTTAATTGACGTTGTATATGCCCTAGTGGCATCTCCGCAAGAGAGGTTTACCCGGGTCTGTCCAAAAGTGACAGAGGTTGGCGACCGTAATAGCCATTAGTGGGCTGCCGCAACTGCCCTGACGAAAAGTGGAAAGACTTTATAAAAATCAAATATTAATGAGGATGTGAGAATATAGATTAGCTGCATACACTTCTATATATATATACTATTATATCATGTTTATCTCTTTATAGTTGTTGTTTTAAAAAATAAACCTGTTTTCGATGGCTGATACCAAAATTGATTTCAAAAGAGTTTTCGAAAAATATGTTTTGAGAGTTCAAACTTAGATGTTAGATAGGTTTTGGAAAAGAAGAGTGAATATGAGAGGTCTTCAAAGATGATTTTCAAAGTGATATTGTTGGATGAGGTTTTGTGGCAAAAAGGGCTTGTGGATTTTTCAAAAAAAGGGTGTCACATCATCAACCTATGTTTTGGTTGTACCTACTGAGCTTTGTTCACCCTACGTTTTTACCCCCCTACAGATACAAGAAGAGTTACTCGAAGTAGAACCCGAAGTGCAGAAAGAAAAGCTACTTAGAAGTGTGTACCAAGAACTTGCAGCAGATGAAAATAGATTTAAATCACATGGAATATGGGATATTTGATCTTGTTGCTTTATATGTTTTGTTTGGATTTAATAAATATGTTTGATTAGTTTGGTTGAGTTTTATACCATGATGGATGATGAATACTTATAACATGGTTTGAATGGATTCAATAATATGATAGTTTTGATTCATTATGACATACAAGGCATGATTTAATATTTTCATTATGATGCATATATCAAATGGATGTTATGCCTTCTGAAATATTATTTGTTATGCCCTAAAGTTGAAGCATAGAAAGACCCATCATATACTGAACCTAGGAGGTTGACCTTTAGACTACCCTAAGTTGGACCAAAGCTGTTGGAATTTCCAGATTTTCTGCACTAGTCCGAGTTGAGCACGATTTCTGTGTAAAACCATAGAAAATTAGTTTCTAGTCAAAACATAGGAGTTTTAAATCTGTAAGTCTAGTTTCCAGACAACTTGACCCCATAGGAATCCGAATTTTGATTAGGGAGATAAGGCCTGAATTTCGCTACTGATGCAATAACTCTGACAACAACATTTTCAAGTAGTTTAATCCTTAACCATTAGTATTGAAGACCCTATGTATTTGATTTCAATTAGGGTGATTAATAGTGACGTAACCCAGAAAACTAGAGGTTTTACATAGTACTCAACTAGGCTTTGGTAATCCCTTTTTACCCCTAAGTAACGCCCCGAGGCTTGGGTCGTGGTATCGACTCAAAAAGTGGGTCGGACCATTGGGAGTCCGGGGTCGGGATGTTACACGACTCTTCCCATAAAGATCATTGACTATCACGCTACTGCGCCACAATTGCACCCTTCTGTGCTTATACCTTCCCCTGAAGGTTCACTACTACACCCTTGTGCTCGTCCCTCCTCTGAAGGATCACCACGCGCCACTACGCCTCAATTGCATCCTCATGTGCGTATATCTTCCACCAAGGTTAAATCTTGCACCTCTGTGCTAGCCTTCCTCTGAAGGACCATCTATTGTGCCACCGCGCCTCATTGTACCTTACTGTGTTATTCCATAAATGATTGTGTTGTCTCCGATGCCACTTCTCTTGAGCATGGTACTCTCCATCGAGAACTACATGGTACCACACCATTTGACACCCTATCAACATACTCTTGGATCTGCCCACTTCACCTAGAGCCATTAAGACACACACAGAACATGAAAGTTTTTGGATTTCCACAGGTTGTGCTCTACTGAACACTGACTCTTGCAAATACTGCTCTTGAGCATATACTCCTTCACAGTAACTGTTATTTATCCAAACCCCATGTCTTCCAAATGCACCGTAGCTCGGATATGATCTTCACCAACGGCCTTGTATAGCTCATAGTGTCGCACTGAGTGAGTTACACGATATTCACCACCATGATATGAACTCTTTCAGATTTCACGCTCTAATGCACTGTAAGCTTAGATATGATCTCGACCTACAGATGTTGTAGTACGCACTGACATCCAGCTATGCCTTTAGCCAACACGGTTTACCCACAAATCAAGCTCCACACGAATCTGAACTTCTTAGAATCCACGTCTCAAATGCACTATAAACCTTGATACTATCTTAGTCCATAGCATATGTAGTCAGTGACTTCGGGCCAACTGAACTACTCCCCAAAGGATACGTGCTCCTGAATATTCATTCGAACTTAGAGGCACCTTCTTCCAGTAACACTCTTGCAACTGGCACCACTAATCTAGCATCAACTGTCCCAAATACTGAGCCACGTCCCCTATTCCAACACCATTGTGTCTTCAGCATATAGCAATTAACCCATCGATGCATACTCAGCTGATACTACCTTCAATCAAGCATCAGAGATTAATATGCAATACCAAGCTGCACTTTCAACTCACTCTGACGCAAGCTTAATCGGATCAGAGACATAATGTAGCTATACCGAGGAGTACCATACGCCAAGCTCTCTCCATCTCAAATCTCTGACTAGAAGCTACCATCATATATGCAACGAAAGCAAAGCTCTGTCCTATTCTTGGACCAAAGAATATATATTCACACACATTCTAGCTCTGAATCCTCCGCTCTCTTTTGGCTCATTGAATATGCATCTTTAACATAAGCCAACTTAGTAGAATCAGAGGTTGTATATTCAACAACGAGCAACTTCTGCTCTAATACCAAATGTCACGGGCAGGACGGTCGACCAGCAATATACGCAGTCACGCAGTAGAAATTCATATTTCCGTCTACCCGTGCGGCACTACAGACTCTCTCCTAGTCTATAGTTAGCCTCATAACCCATCTCGATTCTGCTCTAGACCTTCAGGTCATCTTGCACCAACATGCACAGCGGAACAACTAACACGAGCAATGTTCATATGCTGGCCTACGAGTCACTTCATCGTGTCCTATGACACTCGTCCAACAGGTCGGATTCACTGTCTCTATAGTACTGGGAAGGTAACCATGAATAGCCGTCCACCTGGCCAAGCTGACATTACTCGGACTTTCCATATAGTCATAAGCTTCACCTGTCAAGAAGCATCGAGGTTACAACCAAGCATACGCATATGCGAGGTCCATCCTGGCTATAAGGTTTCTGTATAGCAACATAAGAACGCTAGCCTGCAACTTACTAGCATCCAATGATCCAGATATAGCTCGCCCTTACTATGCCATTCCGTGCTACACCACCCCGGATAGCTCAACACAAATCATGCCAAGTATATCCATAAGCACACCAAGGCATAGTCTCGGATAGCTCCATTCTTCCAAAGAAGCTTCGGGTCAAGCGTACTGTCAACACAATGTCTAGCGTGCATAGGACCCCCAGGCATTCTAGGAATGCCGTTGTACCACCTCCTGCATGTACAGTCCCAAGCCGTACGCAACGACTAAGGAGACTAACGTATCACCCTTTAGCTAAGCATAGTCCGGCCCACGGGTTTCGCCGTGGAGTTTCCACTTAAGCTACATATGAATCTGTAGCAGGGAGGTCGGGACCCCTCCCTATAGTAGTCTAATTTACCTTTTTAAGTTTCACTAAAGAAAACATCAAATCATGAGACCAATCATATTCTTTTTCGGCCCATGAAATGAATATATATTTCGCAGCTTCTCCAAGCCTTGAAGCTTCACCAAGCTCTCCAGTTCGCTCCCGAACATTCACCACATAGCACCTCTGTGCCATGAAGCTTCACTTGCCCTCCAGCTCAATCACGCATATTCAAGTGCATCGCACCTCCGTGCTGCGTATATGCATCTATCCCACTAGCTAAGTTACTGTCTACGCATAGTCAAAGAAACTGACCATGACACAAGGCGGTGGTAGGGTAGATTTGCAGGAGATGAACAAATTATCTTGTACTTGAGGTCTGACGTCATCAACGTCATTGTACTCCTCGGGCGTGTGGATAATGCAAAAAGGACAAGCTGTGGTGTTTCTTGTCAGGGGGTTCGGCTCTGGCCTTTTCGTTTATGCTTTCAGCATCCCCTTTTCGTTAGATATTCTCGTCCCTTCCAGACTAGTTCTAGTACTCCCCCTATATTTAGTTGGTTTTATCCTATATTCCTCGGTGTATCCCCTGTACATGCTTAAATTCAGTTAAAAATTCTGGCGCACACATGAGCTTAAAGTTGGACACGTGGTAAGCTTCTACTGGCTCACACATAAGCTTGGAACAGTACATGTGGCGAACTTCTATTGGCGCACACATGATCTTAGAACTGTACATGTGATGATCTGTTACTGGTGTGTTGTGATAAAGGAGTTATATTCATGGCATTTCACCAAAATCCTCCATCCACAATAATAAACTAGTGCAACCTTAAACGTTGCAAAGATAACACACAAACAAAAGCTGATTTTATTTTCGAGTTCAACAAGAACAAATTCTATAGATATTACCGTGTGATGGGCAAATACAGTGGGTTCCTCAAATTTTGAGGATTCCTACCCCAAAATTTGAGAATTTGATGAGAGGCAAGGCTAGTGGAGATCCTCAGAATTTGTCGTATTAAATGGGAGAGAAAGTAGATAGAGATCATAAGAGAGACTAGAGAGAGGTTTTGAAAGAAAGTGTGATGTTTAGGACGATGGACAATCCATCAAAACTTTCGTTCCCTTAAGTGTCATCAAATTTGAGGATAGGTTGGAGGATTTGGGGAGTTGAGGACCGCATTAAAAGGTTCCAATCATCAAAGTTTCCCCAAATTTGGTGATCTGAGGATCCCACCCCTCGGAGATAGAGGGCTCGGATCGAAATCATCCACTGATCCAAACTAATACGGGGCACGTGCGTTATGCACGTGTGTAAAAGAGAGAAAAAGGAAAAGAAAAACAATGCGAAAGTGTATATTGGCGCGCAACTAGTTTCCACTTGTTCCGAGGAGGGGTTAGGGTTTTACGAATTTCACTTTCCTCTTCATTTCTAAGACAAGAACACAGAGATAAACCTGCTAGTGTTAACCAAGGAAAGAAAACACACACGGTACGGAAGAGAACAAGAAGAGTGAACAGAGACGCTCTAATGGCGTCCGAATGAAACCCTCGCTATTCCAAACCAAACCACATAACTTACTCTCCCACTCTCTCTAAAACAACCATGGCCTTTTCAACTGGACTCCGTTTCACTGCTTCTTCTCTCATTCGTTACCGTCTCTCACTCCCCGTCACTTCCAACTCATTTAGGGTTTCGAGGTACCGTCATGGTTTCTCAGAGCTCCGCTTCCTCTCCAGTACTCCTCGGACCGTAGGACATGTGAAAGCGAAACGGAGAGAAGAAACAGCCAGAGAGGAGAGGGATGAGAGAGAAGATGGAAATGGGAGTTTGATTGTGAAGGAGAGGAATGTTAAAGAAGGAAAAGTTGTTCCTATGGAGCTTCACAAGGAGGCTAATGATTCTTACATGGCGTATGCCATGTCCGTATTGCTCGGCCGAGCTTTGCCCGATGTTCGTGATGGATTGAAGCCGGTTCACCGTCGAATCCTGTAAGTAATCATCGATTCTAGTATTGTATCTCAGAAATGATTAATGATATATAATTTTACTTGTTAATTGAATGAAGAAATTTGGGAGTTTGTCTAGTATTAGGAATTTGATCTTTTACGTCTTAGTTTCGTTTGCAGTAGGGAAAGTTTCTTCTGGACTGTTCCTACTTACTACAAACCTCTTTAATGGAATGGCGTGATACATATTGCCACATGAGCGTTCGGCAATGTTGATTGTTGCTATTTTGTGACCCATTTTACAAGTTAGTGTATTATACCCTCCATCATCCAGCCGTCGGGGGTTGTATTGTCAAAGGATGGTGAGGTTGCCTGTATAACACCTGACGGATGGATGCTGGACGTATTGTACACCTGACACCTGATGGCTCCATATTGAAAGCTCCCAAGTCCTTGTCATGCCTACACCCTGCTACACATTGTAAATTTTCGCATATGAATTGTTGTCGTTAATCAGAAGGTCAAGAGAAAGGAATTAGTTAACTTGAATACTTGATAAACGAAAATATAAGAGTGGTGTATACATATAAAGGAGGTTTGTTGGTGCTCTTTGTAGTTTTCATTTGACTTCACCGGGGCTCTCAATTTGAAACATAGAGTTGGTGCAGCAAGGTGGGTAGTGGAAAAGCGTTTGGGAATGTGGATAAATCAAAGTGGGGAACGGAAAGAATACCTTCCCTTGAAATAATAGTTGAAAGCAAGATACTGTTGCTATATGTGTTTTACTAAAGATTATAACTTTAATGAGTAAAGGATCAAACGTAGGTGCACTATGATTTCTTGTTTCTTTTGTTCGATTAAAGAATTTATATTACAGGCAATGGGAAATAAACCCAAAATCGGCCCTAGTTTTAGGTTCCACCCCACCCAACTTTGACATTTTAAATAAAACCCAAAAAAGAGTAAAGGACAATAATACCCTCCCTTAAAAACTAAAAAGAGACAAGAGGGAAGAGAGAGAAAAAGGGGAAGAGAGGAATCAGGGAGAAATCAGAGATGACAGAGAACTTAAAGAACGAAGAACGGAGAACGGAGTTTCGATCGGAGAAGACGATCGACGGAGAAGAGAGAGAGAGAGAGAGAGAGAGAGAGAGGAAAGAAGAACGAGAGGACGATCGACGGAGGGCTAGGGTTTTTTTTTTTGAGATCTAGGGTTTTTTTTTCTGAATATTTGTTTTGATCTAGGTTTTCTACTGCTTTTATTTCCAGATCTGATATCATCTAGATTAGTTGTAGATTTGTTTTTCAAAACATAAGAACGCAGTTGCATAACACTTGCATACACAGTTACATCTCACTTGCACCTCAGTTGCTAAAACTTTACACAGTTGCACATCAGTTGCATGTCACTTACATGTCAGTTGCATCAGTTGCATGTCAGTTGCATGTCATTTGCATGTCAGTTGCATGTCACTTGCATGTCAGTTGCATGTCACTTGCAGGTCTCTTGCGTATCAGTTGCATGTCACTTGCATGTCAGTTTCATCAGTTGCATCACTCGCATATCAGTTGCATGTCAGTTGCATGTCATTTGCATATCAGTTGCATGTCACTTGCATATCACTTGCATATCACTTGCAAGTCTTGTGTATCAGTTGCATGTCAGTTGCACGTCAATTGCATCTCACTTGCATGTCAGCTGCACCTCACTTGCACCTCATCACTTGCATGTCAGTTGCACCTCACTTGCATCTCATCAGTTGCATCTCACTTGCATGTCAGTTGCATGTCAGTTGCATACTATATTTTTTTTTTAACAGAAAATGAAGAAGATGAAGGTGAAGATAGAGCAGAAGAAGAAGATGATGAAGTGATCGCCGACATATCTAACTCGCCGGAAAAAATGGTGAAGAAGGTAGCCCCCATCACCTACAATCTTTCTCTCTCTCTCTCTCTCTCTCTCTCTCTCTCTCTCTAAAATTCTCTCTATAAGAAGAAGAGGAAGAAGAAGATGAAGAAGAAGATGAAGATGAAGAAGAAGAGGATGAAGTGATCGCCGGCAGATCTAACTCGTCGGAAAAATGGTGAAGAAGGCAGCCCCTAGCCATCGCACCTACGATCTCTCTTTCTCTCCCTAAAATTTCTCTTTCTAAAATTCTCTCTCTATTACTTCTTTTCCAAACAAAGGAAGGGCAAATATGTCAATAAAAATAAATAAAAACCAAGTCAAAGAGTTGAAAATGCCATGTGTACAAAAGACAAAAAACTTTGGGTTACATTTAAAAAGCCAAATTTAGCTGGGTGGGAAGTTAAAGCATAGCTAGAATTGGGGTTCCAGCCTAATTTCATGTTTATATTAAGAAGGAAAAGGGCAGAGTACAATAAAAAAGAGAGGACAGTTGACTGTAGAGATTGCGAACAATAAGAAGAAACTCACAATCAGGCAAACAGCGAAAGGCGAAATCATGAATCCGCACCCTCCAACCCAAAACCACAAACAAGATCATCATGGAGTTATCAAAACTATCTCTTTCCATCTGACAACCAAATCTTCCTACCGCATTCCTCTACGTTGTAATGTTTGTCAAGGCCGTCTGAATTTGTAGTCATTTGGACAATACACGTGTTTGAATAAACCGTTGATGACTGCTGTCTAAAATGGGATTGCATGTTGATATAAACTGTGTCCATTCCAAAGCCTTCTCTTGGATGACAAAAAAATGTGCACATGACAACTAGTCTAAGTTGTTGAAGAAAATGGGATCTCTAAGAAATTGTACTGTCCAGTTGTAGCTAGACAGAAGTGGTCTACCGATTCAACCATCTAGATGCTTAAACGTGACATCCATTAACATTGTGGCTAGAGAAGCTTTGTGATTACTCATTATCTTTTCTTCTTTGTCAAATTATTGTTATTGAATTTTGAAGGCTTTGAGCAAGTTGAGAAAAATATGTAGTTTGCTCTACAATTTCATCCTGTACTCTATGACCTTTGCGTTTTCTTGGCTCATAGGTTACTTCAATGTTTTAGGGCTATTATGATACCCTATTAGATGGAGTACCTAACGTGTCGATGCTCAATCTTCAAAATTTACCACAGATTTGCAATGCATGAATTGGGCCTTTCATCTCGAAAACCATACAAGAAATGCGCCAGAGTTGTTGGAGAGGTGAAGACTCAAACTTTATACAACTTCTTTTATGTATTATATGATGTGTTAAATTTGTTTCATAAGCTTGCAAGGTTGACTGGTCTGTCCTGAAAATTTGCAATTTTACTTTCCCCTAGAGTTCTATGGAGTTAAATTCTATTGATATCGTCGAATTTCTGCTTAACAGCTAACTGTTCAATGCCTTTGTTGCAGGTTCTAGGTAAATTCCATCCTCATGGAGACAGTGCTGTTTATGATGCGTTGGTGCGAATGGCACAGGTTAATATATGAACTTTGTCGTATAGCAGGTTCATTGATTTCTTAGTTTCTCCATTCTATTTATGATGGTACATTAAAAGCCGAGATGTCATAGTGAATATGACATATTACATACCAACTTGTAGGTAAGTCCTAGTCTTCTTTAATTGACCGCTTTTTCTTGTGTAGCCTTTTGGGTTCAGCAATCAATTGGTTTGATTTGGTTGTGGGTGAGTGGGTGGAGTAGCTGTGTTAGCATAATGGTTTATATGCCTGAAAATCACATGGTTTTGAAGAAATGGGAAAGAGCGGTTGAGGGGTCAGTAGTAAGTCTATTTAACATCCAAGCTCATAATGTGTTCATCTGGAGTGCCAACGGGTCAAAATAAAAGATGATTTTTTGGAACAATACTGAGTTTCATTGCCAGGATTGAGATGATCTATCATCCAGATATGTTCCTTGTACATTTTTAACACCAAGCAAGCCACAAAAGATGAACAAATGGGACTGTACGAAGTAGGAACAGTTGTAAGTCAAACATGCTTATATGAAGATTGAATGCAGAAAATTTCAATTGTTGACCTAGATGTCTAGGATATTATTTTTGAATTTAAGGCATTATTATTAAAATTATAAATATTGAACATTTCAAAAGGAGTTTGGGCATGTTAGTGGTGTATTGTAGCTCCCAAAGTGCTTTCAAAAGGTGTAGGCAGATTTTGGAAGTGGTGCCTTGGTGTCACCTTTTTGTGGTCCATGTGGTGAGTAGATTTGGCTGTGCCCTAGGTTGTTGCATCATGCACTGTTTTGACATTATCTGCTATTTTCGATGTATCATATCTCATGCTTTATTGAGTAGGTAGCTTGATTGATTGTTATTCTGTTATTGTTAGCTGTTGTATCTTGTTATTTTTTATCAGTATTACCTGTTCTGTTATTTTGTGGTTATCTCATCCCTGAAAAGAAGAAGCAAAGATGTAAGATCCTTCTGGATCCCAAGATTATTGCGCCTTGGTTATTGTTTAGGCTCCTTACTGTAGACATCACTGTCATCTCAGCGGTGATTAGAGAGTGCGGAACTAAATGACAAGAAACTTAGTTTTTCCATGAAAGGAAAAGGAAAATAAGACTGATCATAATTTTGTTTGTCATACTTACTAGTTTGGCTTGTTGACCTTCCATATTTCTTCTTCGTGTTTAGCTTGAAAGACCTCCAAGTTGTATGCACTATCATGTGTTTGATGTCTTCTCTGAAAGCTTTTGATCTTTTTGTGACCTTGTGATTAGATATTATTATTATTATTATTATTATTATTATTATTATTATTCAATCCAAATTAGTATTAATAATATCTTCATTGGTACTACTTTTTAATTCATCAAGAGAAACTGTGTTAAACAATTTACCAAGGTTTAAAATCTTGTTTCGATTAGTTTATGACATATCACCTGAAACATTCCGAAATGTTACATGAACAGTACTACAAGTCTTACCACGTTTCTGTCGCAACAAAACCAAATCGAACATTTGAAACATTCCTAAGCATTCGAGATTTTGAACCATGATAATTATGCTACTATAAAACTACTATTAAGTTTGGGAGGGTGGGGTCTTGGTTAATTGCAACAATTACTTTGTATTCTATTGATTTAGTCTTTTTGCAATTCTAAATGCTTTCAATATATCACCAATTAATAGTATACAGATCCATGTACAGCTGTACCCATTTCCAAACCATACAGTTTTTTCCTCAATTTTATTTGTATAGTTGTTGAGTCTGGTGATGGGCATGAACATCCATTTCAAATTCCTTTTTTGTATGGTTGTTAATCTGTTGTTGTTGTTGTTGTTGTTGGTGATGGGCATGATTGAACACTCTTTGTTCTCAGTTTTTGGAAACTTGATCTTACTTTAGCTACTAATTGTTTCAGGATTTCTCCATGCGATGTCCTCTCGTTCGAGGGCATGGGAATTTTGGGTCAGTTGATGCAGATCCTCCTGCTGCAATGCGTTACACCGAGTGCAGACTGGAAGTAAGTTTTAATATGTTCTTCAACGAGTTCTTGTTTTGCTTTTGACGTGATGATAAACTCAGTGTTATTAGTATCGTACGAGTCGCGAGTCGACTGTACGATTCATGCCAAAAATCCCTCAACAGATACGACTCGTGACTCGTTTTAACTCTGTATCCGCGATTCATGTGTGACTTTTTCCAATTCGAGTTGACTCGCCTGACTCGGCAAACCCCAAAAATAGCAGATCTTTTGGACAGATCCTTCGTCCCCTTAGTCCCTGAACCCAAAAAAAAATTGAAGAAGGAGAAGAAGAATAAGGAAGATGAGGAGGAGGAGAAGAGGAAGAGAGAATCAGAAGAAGGAAAAGAAAGAATAAGAATGAAGAAAAAAGAAGAAGCTAGGAGAAAGCATACTCATCGCCGCCGCCGACCATTCTTTCTTCACCAGATGGAGCTGTCATCTTCTTTCCAACAAAAATATGAGATCTTTTATACCCTAACCCTAAACCCTCTAATACAACAAACCCTATTCGAACCTTTTATTTATTTATTTAAGTTAAGCCCAAAGATATTCTAAAGCCCAGCAATTAAACTAAACCTCCCAAAGCCCAAGATTTAAACTAATTAGTGGCAAAAAAACAATCACCCCCTAAACCTTATACTTTCTAACTTGGGGAATGTCTGGTTTTTCTTTAAACTATGAGGTAGATATATAAATCTATATAGTAAAAGTAAATTGACCATGAATCTGCGATTCACGATTCAACCTACGATTTGATTCACCAAAAATGAAAACGATTCACGTTCCGATTCATGATCAACAACCTTGGATAAACTATTATGTGAGTTGTAGGGCTTTAGGGGGAATAGAGTTGAAAAAATAAGATTTATAGGTAGGACTAAGATGAAGGAATGTTGCTATGCTGTGTGCGAGCAGCTATCTGCTGAAGTTGTAGTCAATGAAATCTGTTCTTTAAAAACCCTAGGAGGGTGGGAGCTAATCTAGTAGAACAAAAGTAAAGGAAGAACAGTTACAGTCAACATTTCATTTAAAATGATCTTTTCAAGGAATCAGCATACAGGAGGAACTGTTTTCCCAAGTAGAGTACAGTTATTTGGAACTGAACCACCATGGAGAAGGGTCAGCACCTCAAATTAACAAAATAATACACTCATTGATTCAAAAGAACTTCTATATTGGTACGAGGCACTACCTTTAGCCCTACTCGTTGTTTAGTTGGGCTATATTGTGTTTAAGTCTTTTATGTTATCCAGGTGTTCAAGTTGTGTCCTGCTTTATTTTAGATAGTTAAGTTTGGTGTACCCGAACTATACGATTGACATGTTTGAGTCATCTTCTCCTGTTTTACCATTGACTATTGGAATATGGGAACTGAATATTTGTTCTCAATTCTGTATGCTATGGGGTTTTTTTTGGCCATTTTCTACCTGTTGTTTATGACACTATAATAAGGTTTGGTATAATGATTAGCATGTCTTAGTTGTTACTTCCTGCGAGTTTTCAGAGGAAGAAACATGTTAAGGATACTCATATGCTCCTGTTTCAAACTTGCAGGCGCTTACAGAAGCAATGCTCTTGGCAGATCTAGAACAGGATACGGTCAGGATGCTATTATTACCTTGTCATGCACTTCCTATGCATTATCTGCTTGCATTCATGCACATTTGGTTTATTTCATTTCAGGTTGATTTTGATCCAAATTTTGATAATTCACAAAAAGAACCATCGGTTTTACCAGCTCGAATCCCAACTCTTCTGTTGAATGGTTCTTCTGGAATTGCTGTAAGTGCATATGCTTTTTCTATTTAGATGTATTTTTTTTTTGAGTTTCCTACTGTTTTTAATTGTTAAGTATTCAGTTAATCTTATATCTTCTATTTTGAGACGTGCTAACATATCCCATGTTTGGCACTTTATACTTTAGGTTGGAATGGCGACCAATATTCCTCCTCACAATCTCGGAGAGTTGGTAGATGCGCTTTCTGTTTTGATTCATAATCCAGAAGCTACGGTATTAATGCTCCATCTTGCTATCTTTCTCTTTAAGTGCTAGAAATATATTGAATGGGTTTACTGTGGACGTATTAAATTTAAGCTTGTCTCTTCTGTAATGCTCTTTTCTGTTGCTTATATTCTATGTATGCCCTAGAGAATAAACAATACAGAAGTTTAAAGTCATTATCCATGAAATACCTTGCTAAAATTGGCTTATAATTCCACGGACTGTCACCCATAATTAGCATTACCACGCAGTTCTGTTGTTATACAATGTGCTAAATATACGATGAAGCTGTTTGCCTGTTTCTGATAGTAACTGCTAAAATTGATCATCAATTTCAATTTATAAGCCTGGAGCACGTTAGTCGTCAGCCATGAACTATGACCTCAAGCTGATGTTTCTGTAATCGATTGCTGTTGCTCTTAGGTTCAGAAACTGATCAAGAGGCTCGATTCTGACGTTGATGTGAAAAGTAGTTATCTATATTTCTATAATGTTATAGGAAGGCAAGCGACCTTCCTGCAGTTCACTGAGAGTCTGAGGCCCCCCTCTTCAATTTTCCTATTTTATCCTTATATTTTAAACAAACTTATACAGAAAACCACATAGACTTTTAAATTTTTTTAAATGTTTATAACTCGATGTGCTCGTGGTGAAAATGGATCCATTAAAAGGCCTCGTAGAGATCATTTCAGTGCGCTCCAGTACTACTACTTTTGACGAATATACTTATTAAGTTAAAATTTCTAAAGTACCTTTACTGATTTAACTTTTAAGGAGAATAAATTAGTATTTTTGCTTTTTCATAGAGACATGCCATAAGAAGCGAGGGCAGAATGCACGTATTACCTGCTTGTGACTAGAAAGAAAATAATCATTAACTTGCATTAGGAGTTATTGCATACAGAATATCTCTGTAGTACTAAATAGCATCTCTATCTGGATTTTCTACCTTTCCGAAATGTCTAACCAGGAGTCATCATCTTTTGCTTATTGAATGGGATGCTTAGTTTCCCCAGAATAGTTCTTCCACATGAAGTTGAAACTCAATTGATTTAGCTGACTTAGTAGATATGCTTCATGTGTGCAGTGTACTAGCTAAGGCTAACTTTGGACTTTCTCTTCCTTCTTTTTGCTAGTTAATTCTGAGTTCAGGATTTTAAATTTAGGTTCAGTCAGGAGCAAGTTGGTTGCTTCTTCTTGGAGTGTCTAGGTACTGATGAGCCCAATCACCCTAGCAACTTGCCAAGTCATATGAATCGACTAATACACTGTTAGTTGATGGTAACTTGGCCAAGTCAGCATTCTGTTATACAGGTTTCCTTATTGACTGAGACAAACAAAAAAGACTAATGCTTAAATCATTTGTTGAACTGGTATATTTGTATTGTTAGTTGATGATAAATACACTCGAGTCATACAAAATTTAAAATTCCAAATTCTTAAATCGTAGATTGACCTGTTATATCTTTCTTGTTAGTTAATGCATATCTTATTTAGAGTTTTTCTCTTGTTTACTTCGGAGGTACATATTCGGCGTACTAGTACAACTTTAAGATTTTTATTTCTTTGTATTTCGGTAAACTAATAGTCTGCCAAGTGTCAACACATGAACCATTAGTCCCATCAACATGCATCTGTTTCATATGATTTTATTTGGTAGCATATGCATCTATTGCTTCTGAAACCACCAGTATTCGTGAAATACATGGTCCTACTAGAATTCTCAGGTTGTTCTTCTTTAAAATCTTTGATAACTCAGAAGTATGAAATTTTGCCATCTCTTTTTGGAGAGACGTACTCTTCCCTTCACCCAAGTTTCTACTTTGTGGTGATGATAATTATACTTCAATTGAAATTTCTTTTCTAGATGGAAGTTTATTGCTTTTACAACTGAATTCATTGTTTTGAATCTTGTCTCTATTTTTGGGTATTGTAAAAGCTCCAAGAATTGTTGGAATACATGCCAGGGCCCGACTTTCCAACTGGGGGTCTTATCATGGGTAATATTGGGTATGTAATAGCTCTCTCTCTCTCTCTCTCTCTCTCTCTCTCTCTCTCTCTCTCTCGGTACTGTTTATGCACTTATGCAAATGTTAAACCGTTCCATTAGTTGTGGGGAGGGGATTGGAAGACACATGAAATTTGACACAGAAAATAAAACGCATGGCTGTTGGGTCCACGTGGGAGATGATCAAGGGCTGATCTGTAGTGAGAATGTTTTCCTAAACATATAGATCATCCTCACAAAAAATCAGGCCTTTCTAAGTTCTAACCCAATCAAAAGTTGGTTGGAAATCAACCAAATTTAATGGTCAAGTATATCTCTCAGTCACCGTTAAATTTGGTTGATTTCCAACCAACTTTTGATTGAGTTAGAAGTTTTAGACCGGCCTGATTTTTTGTGAGGATGATCTATATGATGTGAAGAACATCCTCACCAAAAATCAGCCCTTAGATCATTTCCATGTGGGCCCCACAGCCATGTGTTTTTTTCTTTGTCAAATTTCATGTGTCTTCCGATCCCTTCCCTTAGTTGTGATGATGTTTCTAACATTCATGGATGTTATTAAAGTATCTTAGAAGCTTACCGAACTGGACGTGGACGTATAATAGTCAGAGGAAAGACTGATATTGAATTGCTTGATTCTAAAACTAAGCGCTCTGCAATTATCATTAAGGAGGTCATTATCTGCTTTCTTTTTTTTTTGGTTCTAGTTCTCTTTCTTCTTTCAAGTTTTGTTGATGAACTTGCTGTTTGTTATAAGAGTTTGCATTGGAGGATTTCCTAGTCTCATGTTATACCATCGATGCAGATCCCATATCAGACCAACAAATCTGCACTAGTGGAGAAAATTGCCGAACTTGTGGAAGATAAGGTACTGTTATGGTAGACCACATATGAGAAAGGGACTTACTATTATTTCTTCATTGCTGTTATTCATCATGAGTGATCTTATTTTTCATATCTTTTGTTATTTCTATTTTATAAAGATGATCACTAGTTTTCTTAGTGTTTGTATAGGTGATCTATTTTGTGCTTTGATATGGATTAAGATTTTCGTGTCTGTTAAATGTTTGGTGTTGTGGCTTGTCTGGTTATATACTTCTATCACCTATGTCTGGATCCATATAATTTAGTCACTTAGTTTGATAATCATATTTGATAATCATACTTTGTCATTTCTGATTTCTCCTTCTCTTTTCCCAACTTTCTCTTATTTCCTCATCTTTTCTTGTTTGAACCTCTTATGAGCTTTTACTGAACCTTGTTTTACAGGGTGAATAATGTTTTTTGGTTCATTGAATGACTTCTGGCTGTCATGAACCTTTCTGCACATGTTAAGTTTCAGTGGACTGCAGAGTCGTATTCAACTAGCGACTATGTACACAGTATACATGCATTGTATTGTATCACTTAGCATATGAGAGTTAGCTATTAGAAGAGCGCACTGGTCTTTCAAAGATTCGATTAGATCTCCGCAACCTATAAGCTATGAAAAACATGGCAGAGGAAAATAAATCACAATGATTATAGGTATTACATAGTACTAGACACCAGATTTGAACAAATAAAATAGAAGAAACTGAAATTCATAATATGAATTATACTTGTGTACGATGAACACATTATAAATTCAGCACGGGGAATACCATTGTTCTGCATGTTCGTCGTTTGCAAGTATAATAATTTATTTCGCATGTGCCCCACTGGATGTTGAACGAATTATACTTGTGTACGATGAACCTGCGGAATGACAGTATTCCCCGTGTTGGGTGCCTGGGTCATAATGTGAAGGATGTGGTCCAAACATTGATGAATTGTTCATGGGGTTATCATGAATGCTGCATCTGTTTGCATCACTTGTAAGGATCTCTATCCTGAGTTCAAAATCTCGGAAAACTGACATCATCTATTTTCTTCAACTTGTCATCTTGACTCTATGTATCTTCGTTCTTTCCTATGCACAGACTAAATTAATCAGTCATGAATGGTTGATCCATTTTTTCAACAAACTTGATGGCTCGGGATGATGGATTCTACTGCATTGTAGTTGTTTCATAATTTTTATGGTATTTATTTTTCTTCTCTATTGTGGTAGGCGCATTGATCATCTTGTAGATATCTGTCTTCTAGTAGCTGTCCTAATCAACGATCTTTTTTCTCACATGATTCTGCAGTTGTTTAAACCTATGCTTTTGGCTTTTCAATTTACAATTTCACAATGCCTTATCATTTTAAATTTATGAAGTGAAGTTAGAAGATTGACTTCCTATGTAGAATTTAATCTTTGTTCTCGCCTTCTTGGTGCAGATTTTAGAAGGCATAAGTGATATTCGTGATGAGAGTGATCGTACTGGAATGCGCATAGTCATAGAGGTCTGCAGATACATGCTCAATATCCTATTGCATATAGAACATTGATGGGAAGTTAGAACTGTTTCATTTTAACTTGATACTGAGTATGTATATTTTAAATCCTCACCAGCTTAAAAGAGGATCGGATCCATCCATTGTTCTCAATAATCTGTATCGCCTAACTGCTCTTCAGTCTAGCTTTAGCTGCAACATGGTTGGGTAAGTAGCTTCGAGAGCGTAGGCAGTCTCTATCATCAGGATTATGGAGTCAAATAGTTATATTGATTTGAACTTTTGATGCTTTGATGGGGTTGTGCAAGATGTTCTTCCCCTGCGTCTTATTGTTCTTATCAGTTTTCCTTGGCTTTCATATCAATTAGCTTTGTCCATCCTTTCAACTTTTGCTTCACGCCTCAATAAATGCTTTCATGTTCATTTGATTTTCTTACATGTTTTGTACTTGAGTGTACTAAATTCCATTTGTTCCGACTGTCTTTGACATTTCATATTCATTGGAATTTCTTACAGTATTCTAGATCGGCAACCAAAACAAATGGGTTTAAAAGAGTTGCTTCAGGTACATTTTTTTGATGCATTATGCTTTGTTTTATTTTAGTCTTGTGTATTCTGAAGAATGGAATGTGCAAAGATAAACCAAAATAACAAAAACAGGCAAATACTTCAGGTCTGACGAACCTACTTTATGGCACATAAGTAAAGGTATTGAAACAGAGAAAGTACATAGTCATCTATAATAATCATTAAAATAAACGTATCTTAACATAAAACTATTTAAGAAACAATCAGGGTGAAAAAAGCTTCGACCAAGCTTCTCTTTAGTGGAAGAATGAAGAGCATTCTTTTCACCATTCAATCTAGTAATCATTAGAGATCCTGATTCTGAAGATGATCTCCAGTACCATACGGCTTTAATCATTATTTACTGTCCCTCCAAGAAGTATGATGATTGCTAGCCTGCTAGAGATGATAAAATGGCTTGTTAGTGATTGATCAAAAATAAATTAAAAATAAAAACATCCAGAGGTCTCCGTGGTTTTGAGTACTATGGGTGATGGAAAGTTTTGTTATTATATATCATAATGTATGTAGACGAAAAATAGATTCTACAACTGTATAGTTTTTAGTAGGTCCCACAATATAATTGCTAAGTTGGTCTCACACATGGGTCCCACATGTACAGATTTAGGAGTTGAGCATATTGGCAGTATACACTATAGTTCAAGTTCAATGAATAGGCATTTGATTTTTTAGATGGGGGCAGGAGATGCTTATTCCATTTTATGTTTAGCTATGGGATCTCTAATATTTTTCATTAGCTGCAGCCTGCAGGATTAGTTGAGTCGTATTGAACTTTTTCATATTGCATGTTCCTTTTGGCATGATATTGGTTTTTGTGTTATATATGTTATTTTGTTCAATTCTTGTTTAGTTTTCTATTTTACTATACCTCTGAAACTTCTGGTGTTATATAGTTCTACTATATATAAAGAGGCTGGATCGGCTTTAAATTGGCTCGAATTGGGTTGTCATGTTGTCATCTGCTCCTCCACTTCCCTTCCCAAATTACCCTAAAAAAACATAATACTCACATATATTCCTCTTAATGAAGTCTATCAACGAACACCGTCACACAAGTTTGCCTTTCCAAAATTGCCCTTAAACAAAATAGAGAATTACAAATTCACAATGTTGCATAAATGGAAAAAATTCCCTCCAAATAAAGCCTAACAAAATTGCAAAACTGCCCCTCTATAAAAATTCCTAAAGTGCCCTTCTAATAATTTTGTAAATTTCTAAAATACCCTTCTAGTAAAACAAAGCAATCAACTTTAGAAATTACAAATCTACCCCTCTCTAATATAACAAAGCAATTACTTGTAAAAGGAAGGGGTTATTACGCCCCTCCTTATTGCACCCCATTGAAGCCCCACATTTTATAGGGACCACATGGAGATGATCCTGAGGTTAACTTTGGAGAGGATGCTCTCCTTACTATGTATAACATCATACCTGGAAATCAGCCCGTTCTAAAACTTCTAACCCCCTCAAATCAACCTTTAAAAATTGGCGTATTTTACAATTTTTTTTAATCGTAAATTTTCGGTAGACTTTTGATGGGGTTAGAAGTTTTAAAACGAGTTGATTTTCTTATATGATAATATACATAGTGAGAAGAACATTCTCTCCAAAAATTAGCCCCAAGATCATCTCCATGTGGGCCCCACAAAATGTAGGGCTTCGATGGGGTGCAATAAGGAGGGCCGTAATTACCCCTCTTTTTAAAATTACAAAATGTCCCTCTCTCATATAACAAACCACTAATTTTAATATTACAAAATGGGCACGCTCTAATGAAAATTTTAATAATGCCCCCCTAATGCATTTGCTCCCTTGGTTCAAGCCCATCACAAGAAACATGTGCACAACTGCTTACATATAATATTTGTATGTTCCTATTTGGTTCACGCTTTTTATTTGCTATAAATGTTATACTTTTTTTTTATTTGTTATATCTGTGTCTACTTCTATTAGCTAGTTGCTTCTTCTAGAACTTTTAAAGAGTGTCAAAACGGATAGAGTGTAAAATACTAAAACAGAGCATCTTTTTTTTTTTTTTTCTTTCTCAGGCATTTCTGGATTTTAGATGCTCTGTAATTGAAAGACGTGCAAAGTTTAAGCTTTCTCAAGCTCAAGACAGAAAACATATTGTGGAGGTATGTTAAGAATATCTGGAAAAGATGATGCAAGGTTAACCAATAATTTTTTAACGTTGTCTATTTCTTAGGGTATAATAACGGGGCTTGAAAACGTGGATGGCGTGATTCGTATTATTAGGGAAAGTTCAAGTAATGCAATGGCTTCAGCAGCTTTGAGGAATGGTGAGCACCCTTATCGTTTTTTAGGTTTTTTTGTCCTTCAATAATGTTCTTATGATTGTTTATTTGAATTTAATGATTAAAAAAAAAGATTGTATTTTTTTACTCAGGAGACTTCATCCTTTCTACTTGGCAACAACATTACAGTTCATGCCTGTTCCTAATAAATTATTTCTTATCTACCATGGTTCCCATAGCTGGGTGTTGTTCCCTAAGAATTTAATTATCCTACGGTTGTTTTTCTTTCTTCGTGGCACACTGTGAATGGGGTCGACTTCAACTTGAAATACTCAGCAATTAGGAAGTTGAAGCTGTATTTTCCATCTCTTGGTTTTAACCTGATTCAAATGGTGTCTCAGGGTTTGAGACAGACTGTTTCCGATTAGAGAACACTGAATTTCATGGATACAGTTTATTTTCGTACTGACAAGAAAGGAATTGGATTGGAGTGGATTGAATCCAGATAGCTACAGGGTTCTTTATATCAAAGTTATTCACAGTTTCACACAACAAGCTGGGTACTCATGCTACAGTGTTCTGGACCTCGAATTGAGGAGCCAATGAGTTTGACTAGTTCTTATTTTGGAGTTTTTCATCGGTTTTATTCTTCATTGTTTTACTTGATCAGTGATAAAATAATGGTTTCACGTATTGAGTTGCACAATTAGTACATAATTTTGTTTGTGTCTACATTACTAATATGCTGGATAAATCTTTGATGCACTTTGGTACACATTGATATTTGAAGCAATTGCAAACTACCCTCACATCAACATATACTTCTTCACTTCTTTGTACGTTGAACTATATTGAATTCTTAGATAATCTAAAAATATGTTGTTTAAATCACCATTAATAACTTTACACAGATTTTACTAAATCAACCATTTTATTGTAAGTTATGTTAAGTGAAATGACATTACTTTTGGAAAGGCAATGGATGAGGGATTGCCGTTTTTTCAGTAATAAAGCTGTTCACCATCACTCTTCCTAGATTCAAATCTCACCATATGACATGATTCAAACCCGAGCAGTGACTCAATGTGGTCCAAAACTGAACTCCCGGGAACGAATATATGGATTGTTGATTGTTCTACCAATAATAAAGGATTGTTCCGAATACTGACACACATATGTTAGAAAGATCCTACTTAACTCCCTGACATAATTTAAATCCGAGACCACTCCTATTATCTTCATATCTGTTTGATACCAGTCCAACATCCTATGCATTTGTTATGATGAACTAATTTAAGCCGTTATTCACTGGTGAAGCATATGACTTATCTGAGAAACAAGCTGATGCTTTATTGGATATGACCCTGAGAAAGCTTACTCTTCTTGAGGTGCAGTATGACTTTGCCAATTATATTTTGATTTACTGATAAATAATCTTTGTAGGTATGTTGATACAAAATCTGCTTTCTTTTTTTCCTTATATTGCAGACCAAGAAATTCGTTGATGAAGCTAAACACTTAACAGAAGAAATTTCTAAGTTAAGTGAACTCTTGTCGAGCAAAAAACAAATATTCCAGGTAAATACTTTCCTGAAAAGTTCTATAACCATTTTGTTGCATTTTGTAATACGTAATTCATTTATTGTGTTGGCTAGTACTTAAATATGCTTGGTTTAACATATCAAGTTGAGATGCTAGTGTAGACACCCCAATTTTGCCCCCTACATGGACACCTCGAAAATGTGTTCAAAATTGAACCCGAACTCATTTCAAACCCATCCAAGATGAGCCCAAAATCAACCCAAAACAGGCCTGAAATCAGCTCAGAACCCAACTCAAAATGCAGCTCAAAAACAGGCCATAAGTAGCCGAAAATGTGGGAGGCAACACAAGCCCAACCAGGCCCAACGTCAGGCCCAAAAACGGACTAAAATGGGCCCACTATGGTCTAGCATATAGTTTAAACTATTCCAAGCCCATTCCCAAATAAAAACCTCTTTCTATCCACCCCATTTACTAATCCTACCACCATTTACATTAATAAAACCTACCTACTAATCTACTTCCACTTACTAGACATAATCATCATTTTGATTCCCACCATCCATTTTGTTTACTAAATCCCAACCTCTTTCACACTACAAGACTACCTCCTTACTAGTCTTGGTGAAAGGCTATAAATAAGGCCTTCCATCCCTCATTTCAGGAACACACTTAGAATTTGGAGAGCCTAAATACTTAGAATTGGAAAGAAGTTTGGACTTGAAGTTGAATGTGAGAATTTCATATATAAGATTATCAATTCAGCACTTGTAAATTACCTTAGTCTCTTTATATTTCCTACTCTCTCCAATCCATTTTCAACAACAAGACAAAGCTTTACCTAATTTTAGCTACAACACTCCTATAAAATTTAAGAGTGGTGTGTCTTTCTTTGGTGTAAAGACTTTCATCAATTCATCTTCAACAAGTTTAGAAGATAATCAAACAAAGGTGAAGCTCTACCGGATTCTAGCTTCAACACTCTTATTAAATTAAGAGTGGTGTAGCCTTTTTCCTGAAAGAAACTTCAAAATTAATTTCCTTCTAATTCATCCAGTAAACATAGGTATGTAAACCATTCAACCAAGATAACTTCAAGATAATCGATACTCGATTATCATGAAGAATCATCTCATTTAGTATTCATGTATACCCTAAGTAGTCGGGATCAGGATTGGCCCTGACTCGGCAAGGGGCCGATCCCCGAGTCAGGCGAGTCAGGGCCGAGTCACTCGGCCAAGACTCGCCCGTGACAACTACAAGTCCCCCCTCCCTCACTAATGAACTTACCTTCTCAGTTATATCAAAGTAATGCATGTTATACTAATAACTATTAGTAATCAGATATTATATTGGCATCATATTGGGTTTTTTTATAGAACTTTGTCAAAAGTAGGCTTTTTTATAGAATAAAATAGTCAAAAGGAGAAGAAAGGTGGCTGTTGCAGCTGAAAAGGATGTTTTTATTGTCAAAAGTAGAGTCAAATAGTCAAAAGTAGGTTTTTTTATATAACTTTTTCATAAAGAAGTATATAAAATGAAAGGTTTCCACCGTAAAACCCAACACAACTGCAATCTCTGTAGTTGTGTTGGATGTTTTGACTGGATTCTTTTTGTAATGACTCCTTTTTCAATATATTCTTTTCATCTTTGGAAAAAAAAACCCAACACAATTAGTTTTTTTAACCAAAAAGTTATTTTTTATATAAAAAGTTGTGGCCGAGTTAGTGACGAGTCACTCGCCGAGTCACAATTTTTTGCAAAAACTCGGTTGACTCGGTCTGACTCGCTGAGTTACTCGGCTAAAAGTGGACTCGGGGGATCGGCACTGGCTCAGCTCGGCCTAGCCCCGATCCCCGAGTTACTCGAGTAACTCGGCGAGTCAGGCCGATCCCGGCTACTTAGTGTATACCTATAAATATTACTTATATATATATGTTTATATATTTTTTATAAAAACAAAATTATGTTTATATTAATTACTACTAAATTTTCCTTCCAGTTATTTTTTATTTTCTTTCTTTTACACCTTTATTTACATTCCGTGCAATATGCAATATCTATTTATATATCTACTTTTATACTAAGCTTTATACACCCTGTTGTACTCATTCATACTTTAAATTCAGAAATCTTTCAGGAAATCTGATATAGATTATCCTGACATACTGTGATGCAAAGGGCATCTTCTCTATTATCTTTAAAGTTCAGTTGATTATGTTGTTTAAAGCATGTCAAAAGTGTTATCAAGAGAAAAATGTTTCTTAATGAAATTTCGAATACATGTACTGTCAAAAAGAAAGTATTTGTCAAAAACTTGGATACGCTTGAATATCGAAGTATTCATATTTTCATCCTTCACAAATATTGTGAATCCTCATTTACTCTAAAAAATAGAGTTTTTGTTCAAAAATGTATTTCAAAAGGAAATACAAACTCAATCTAGATACGTTCGAAAAACGAAGTATTTAGACTCGTCATCCTTCACAAATATTGTGAATCACATTTATTCTAAAAAAAAAAAGAGCATTTGTTCAATCGTGCATTTCAAGGAAAGATGCATATTTAGTCTAGATACGCTCGAAAATCGAAGTATTCAGACTTTTATGTGCAAAATTTCCTAATCAGTTCTTACAACAAATATCTACAAATTACCCCTAATACGAAGTAGAGATCGATCTTGGATCGGGCGGTTGTCAGGTGCCTTATACTTTCCTGACCCGTAATAGAGTTCCCTTATTCAGAATCTCAATCGCAGACGAGTCAAAAGAAAATCGTCTTTAGTGCTTTTCAAAGAAAAAGACTAAAAAACAGTTTTCCAACTAGAGGGTCTTGATTCCCTTAAAGTCAGGTGGCGACTCCAAATCAAAATTCAATAGACTCATAGAGAGAGATACAAAATGTATTTCCCTCGGCCAAAAGTGCAAGAGAGTTTTTACCTCCTAGCGTTCGACCAAAAGTGCGGGTGCTACAGCTAGCAGTACTGGTCGGCTTGTAGCAATGTACTGCATGGTTATTTGTGGAATTATAGTTCATTGTGTAGCCTTATTCTGGTCTTATTAACTACTTTAGAGTCCCTTAACCGGTTATAAATGTAGTCACTGTTAAGGCTCCATTTGGAACCCTTTAAAATAATAAATTATGGGGCTAATAATCTTTTATGACCCCCATAATTGATTATGCAAAATTTATGCTTGTTAACGTAAAGAGATAATCATTTCTTTTATAACGAGAATTGCTAATTGATTTTCTCAGTAAAAGCATCAAAAAAATTGTTTATATAAGCATAAACTATTATTGTCTTCTCACAAATATCACACCCTCGCCTTACCACCACCATTGCGTTACCACCACCACTGCCGGTTGTCACGGGTTTGGGCTTCCAACCCAAAAGACTAGCCTATTAGGTGGAGTTGACCCAAACCCATATAAACCCCAAGACCACCCCTTATCCAACCGATGTGGGACTAAACCCACTTTGTCACTATTTTACCGTTACATTCTCTCCCACCCGAATCCTGCAACGCCCTCGTTGCAGTTGTGCCAACATCTCTACCCGTCCCCACTCTCCTTTTCGTGGACACAATCCTATGTGTGTGGGCGCTTGGAGTGACATCGGATTGGGTCGGGTCTGCTCTGATACCACTTTGTCACGGGTTTGGGCTTCCAACCCAAAAGACTAGCCTATTAGGTGGAGTTGACCCAAACCCATATAAACCCCAAGACCACCCCTTATCCAGCCGATGTGGGACTAAACCCACTTTGTCACTATTTCACCGTGACACGGTGCTGCTACCAACACCTTGATTGGTCATAGTATGATTTAATGTTTCGTAAAAGTAGAGTCAAGATAAACCATTTTCAATGACTTGTATTCAAACAAGTTATAAGACGCAATTCTTTTTCTTAGACTTTATTTTAGTTGATTGGTAACATTTTATGTTAGAATGGATTAACCATAATTTTATGTTCGAAACAATTCTCGTGTCCTGATTTACGATTTAATTCTTTTTAGTGCTAGTCCTATGTGTTTTTTTTGATAAAGTTAGTGCTGTCCTATGTTAAGGCTCGTCTTTGTGTCTTTTCTTATTACCTTAATCCACATTATTTTTATTGTTCCTCTTGCTCTTTCAGAGCTTTCAACTTGCATCCAGGCTATCCTTGTCACGGTGTCCTAGCTTGTCTTCTTGAGCCTGCTGAACTTATCTCAGTCTAGCTCCTTGATTTTTTGGATTTGCTTATTTATTCCCTATTTTGGATTTGTCCATATGTGCTTATTTCTGATTTTGTTTTCCTAGTATCCATCCATCTGAACCATGGTTGAACAAACCAAAAGAGAGCGAGAGGGAACACAGGTTTGGTAATGGGGATATTGTTATTGACTTATTGTAAACCACCTTTAGTTGAATCATTCACGAGAGTAAAGTTGGAGTCAGATTTCGAAGTGGGTGAGTTGGCATTAGTAACATAAAAGATAGAAGGTTCCTGCAACCAAAACCTCTATATTCTATCACTTCTTCACAAATCATGAACATTTGCTTGCTTCTTGTAGCTCAACATTTTGCTCCCTTATTATCAAAACAAAGAAATTGCTCGATAGAGCATAGTTGTTTGTATATAAAATTCTTTTTTACTGAAAAAAAAACTAATTATACTTATTGTTATTCTCTATGGTTTGATTGTAAACTGAAAAAACATAATAAACTAAATTGAAAGTGTTTAGTAGCATCAGCCATACTACATCATCTATTCTATGTCCTTTGGAGTCTGTAAATACCTCATTCACCAATGAGATTTGAAATCTCTGTGCGTACTGACGTAAGGAAAAGATAAAAAGCAGCTTGCATTGACCAAGTCATCCATTTCTGATACCGATATGTCTGGTATACTGTACCTGTGTTGACTTTATTAACTTGGTTTTATTGCAAGAAGATCCACTTGTGCTAGTATATCGGTATCACGCTTACTCTTCTTTAACTCTTTCAAACTATATACGTGCATGCTGATGATATAGTAGCTCCATCTACTACCTTGAAAATCTTTTTATTTTCTCGTTTGTGATTGTTGAAGCCATGTGTTTACATTTTAATAAAGTTTCCATATCTTTTCTTGCTATTTCTTAGTTGATAGAACAAGAAGCAAATGAAATAAAGAACAAATTTCCAACTCCAAGACGTTCAATGCTGGAAGATTCTGATAGTGGTCAACTAGATGAAATAGATGTTATCCCAAACGAAGAAATGCTTCTGGTATGACCATAAAGAGTTAATTTCATTTTCAATTTTTATGTTCATTCATTTTGTTTTTTCATTTGATTTTTCAAATAGTAGATATTTCTAAATTTCTAAAGTGTTTGTGGTTACAATTTGCAGACTCTTAGTGAGAAAGGCTACCTTAAGAGGATGAAGCCTAACACTTTTAATCTTCAAAACCGTGGTACAATTGGAAAATCTGTTGGGAAGATGAGAGTAAATGATGCCATGTCTGATTTCCTTGTCTGTCATTCCCATGACCATGTCCTTTACTTCAGGTTGCAATCTTCTCCCAATAATAAGAGACTTAAGACTGTATATCTAGATTTCTTTTCTTGTATTTTACATGGTGGTTTGCTTTTCCATTCTTTTGGCACCTTAGATTAATCAATAATATGATTTGGGTGGCTTTCCCTCTGATATCTCTTTGAATCTCAGTTTGAGTTGGATGCACTTAGGTTATCTTACCTGGATACTTCAGGGCAGGTGCCATTGTCCATGTTGTATCTGCAAGGGTTTTTCAAGTCTAAATGACATCCACTGTTTGTCAGTCTCCTAATCTCGTATTTGGTTGACATCACATCCTAGGTCTATTTATTGGATTACTTTTCACTATTTGCCACCAAATATGAAACATCTTCTAATTAGAAGTTTATACAAAAATGATAGCATTTGCATTACATCTATGTAATGAGGACTCCTTATCTGTCTTAGAAGGATTCATTAAGATGCCTGTGTCAGGGACAAGTTGACAACTTGCAAATGAACACTAAAAATATGTTTGTCGGTCTTGTTTTTTGCTTGATGATAAGTATCGGATCTAGCAACATCCTCTGCTAACTTTCGATAAATGATTAAACATTGTTTTGATCTTTAGTGTTGAAGTTGCATTCTCACGGACTGTAGTCAAGAACTATAATGAGTAGGAGCAGAAATGCAGGAAAGAAGTATGGTGTAAGACCTTTTTTTTTATGATAATTGATATTTCCCAGGGGAACTTTTGTGGGTCAATTTGATGAATTGTGGATACTATTCTAAATAGTGTACACTATTGGTTCTGTTTGCGAATAGTGGATGAATAGTTAGAACTATTCATGAAAGTAAGGTTGTCTCAATTTTTTATACGATTGGTTTTGGTTTTGGTTTTCTGCACATGAAAAGAACCACCTAATGTGAAAGCATTTAAGGAGCCAACAAGTTTGACTTTCACATGGTTGAAAGTCTGAAAGACGTATTTTATAGGGGACAACTGCCCTTAACTTTAGGGCACGTGGGTTTGCCGAAGATCATATAAAAGGGCTTCTTCGCAATGGTTTAAACCAAGTGATTACAAGACGAAGGTGTAGAGTGTCAGAAGAAAAGAAGTAACATTCTCTTTTGGGTCTTGTAAGTGAGGCTTCAATTGTGAAGTATGAGTGAGTGAGAGACAAAGCAACACTAATCTTTGTGATTCATTTAGTGAAGCAGTCTTTTCTGCTCGTGGAAGTAGGCAAAATTGCCAAACCACATAGATTGCTTGTGTGTCATTGTGTGTGTTTTTCTTTTGTGTTTCTCCATATTTTGGTGTTATTTTCTCATTGATCTAGTTCTTCAAAGCTAGTACCCATGTTGTAATTACACCTGGAACCGCGCTTTTGTTGTGCACATCCTTCTTTGACGTGATTAGCTTTACTTTATTTTTAGTATTTTCTTTTATTTAAGAATTTCTTGTTGATTATCCCAATTAGTTTTCTACTTAATTAGAATAGGTCTTCAGGATAGTTTCTAATATTATTTGGTTTCTAATTTTTGTTGACCAAGCCATTGAAGGCTATAAATAAGGTTCAACCTCCTCATATGTCATCCAGTTTAACATAACTGAATAAAGTTTGTGTTAATTCGGTTTAAGAATCGGGTGGTTTTTTTTACACTTTTGGAACTCACATCTAATTGGTATCAGAGAAGTGACATTCTTGGTGTTGAGAAAAAGATGGCTGTGTTGAGAAGAAGATGGTTGATACTTCGAACAAGTTGTTGAGCAGTCATTTGGCATCAGTGGAGAAGGGACCGGAGAAACTCCAAGAGGAGCTCAAATGCGAGATTGAGGAGAACATCTCATGCCAGATGAAGGAGTGGTTCGAGAATCTGAGTCGCATGTTAATGGCGATCAGCACCGGGAAGCGTGCCCAGACCACAGAATCCAACTGACATAATCAGACCATCAACATTTAAAACAGAACCTCCTTTAGAGACCTCCCAAATCACCGTTGTCTCTATGTTCAACAATCAACCCCCAGTAGTGAAGACCTCCGTACAATGTGTCTCTGCTGGATCAAAGGTAAGCAAGCCGTCCAACCACGTCTGAATTTGATCAAGCTTTGCCAGTTGAAAGAGCAGTTTGAGAATCTGAGTTGCGTGTTAATGGCGGTTGGCACCGGGAAGCGTGCCCAGACCACAGAATCCAACTGACCTAGTCGGATCATCGACATTTAAAACAGAACCTCCTTTAGAGACCTCCCAAATCACCACTGTCTCTATGGTTCAACAATCCACCCCAGTAGTTAAGACCTTCGTACAACGCGTCTCTGCTGGAACAGACGAAGGTAAGCAAGCTGTCCAACCACGTCTGAAGTTGATCAAGCTTTGTTTAAGGGCATGGCTGATCAAAACATTACCCCTTTGCCGTCTGACCCTGGAGATTTTCATATAAGGAGATCGAACCCGCAGTGATTCTTAAATTGAATCAACACAAACTTTATTAAGTTCTGTTCAAACTGGAAACCTGATTTATTGCCCTTCAATGGCTTGATTGACAAAAAGTAGAAAGCAAATAATATTAGAAACTATCCTAAAAATGTATTCTAATTATAATAGAAAACTGATTGAGATAAACCACATGAAGTTTAAATTAAAGAAAGTACTAAAAATAAACTAAAGCTGATCACGTCCTACATGATACTGGTGATGTGCACGATGCATGGTGGGACCCACAACTAATTTGCATTACAGTCTATGTTATCTGCATCAGATTTTGATTTACCACCTCAGCAAGTTTAGTTATCTTGAACATGATTTAACAATAAAAATTCCTGCTTCAGTGATAGAGGAATAGTATACTCTGCTCGTGCCTATAAAGTTCCAGAATGTACCCGAACTGCTGCTGGCACTCCTTTGGTCCAGGTATTCTGCCTTGCTGTGTTTTTAATAAATTAATTTTTTGCCAATGTATGTGTGTTCTATATTAAAATCCTTTTCCTTGTTTTTTTGTTTGTGTGCCAGATATTGTCTTTATCTGATGGTGAGAGAATAACATCTATAATTCCTGTCAGTGAGTTATCTGGAGATCAGTATTTAGTAATGCTTACAGTGAATGGATACATCAAGAAAGTGTCATTGAGCTTTTTCTCGGCAATCAGATCAACAGGCATCATAGCAATTCAACTGGTTTATCCACTTTTCTAGCCTTCCTCTTCCCTAGGTTAGGTAACTAACATTCATTATAACACAATTCTAAGGGTCTCAAAATTCAACTTGACAGGTTCCTGGTGATGAACTAAAATGGGTCAGGCTCTGCACAGATGATGACCTTGTCGCAATGGCTTCTCAGAATGGGATGGTTATTCTGAGTTTCTGTGATACTGTAAGTGCGTACACTATGGTTCTATAGATGCTGACAAGGCTCATGTAATCAATCACTTCCAGATACCTGTAAGTGACTAAAGTACCAGTATCAGTGTGTTAGACATGGATATGGGTACAACAAGGCTGGGGTATCAGAAATGGCTATTAATTATGGTAGATCTATAAGGAATTTAACCTCCCACAATGGAAGCGAAAAATGAACCCCATTTTTCTCACCCTCTACGAGGTTGCTTTTGTTATTGTTGTTGTCTTTGTTCAATATTCATTACATATTACACTATAATGAGCTTATGGATACTAGCTAATCATTATCTGAGCTTTCCTAAAATAGTAAAATGACTATAAAGAGGGTTTCTGTTCCATATTGTTTTTTATTACAACTTTGTGAACAAGAAGAACTGTGAGATTTAAGTAACTCTGAAGCAAACAGATGCAGATCTTATTCCCATTTCAGAGGTGTCTTCTCTTATATAAGGCATATGCTTGATACTTCGTGAGCCTATCTTCCTATACTAAAAGCAATCAAACTTGGATATTGAGGCTCCAAATCTTGTACTTTTAGCCAACTATTTTCTTTTGATTTTCACTACAGCTTCGAACACTTGGAAGAAACACTAGGGGTTCAGTTGCGATGAGACTGAAAAACGGGGACAAGATGGCATGCATGGACATAATACCAGCAGCCATGAGGAAAGACTTGGAAAGGGCATCGGAGAACCACCAAAATCGGTACTTTCAACCTTATTATTTTGTTCTGTGCTGTTTGTAATTACTGATTTACTTCCTGTCAAGCTCCTCTTCCCTATTTTATTTCTTGAAAGGATTTGTTGGCTCTAGAAGCTTTCTGTGTTTTGTTAGTGTGACCCAATTCTGAATGGACATGAATCTGCTGGACACTCATTATCATGTGTCAAGTAAAAAATTCTGTGTTTTTTTTTCTTTCATTTTTGATAAATAGGGAGTATCTATACTATTAGAGCATCCACAGTGGTGCTCATTCTTGGCCAAATTTGCAAAAAATAGTTGAGTAGTGGTTCTCTCAAATTTGCAAAAATGGCCTACGAGGGCTGAAGGCCCGACAAATTTAGCCAAAGGAGAGGGTGATCTGCATTTTTGGCCTAGGCGGTCAACCTGGACACCGCCCAACCCTAGACGGTGTCCAGGGTGTGTATATATATATAACTCTTCAAAATAAAATTTTGTTGTAGAAGTTTAAAGTACATGGTTTGTGTCTAAATAGTACGGGTCCCACATGGAGATGATCCAAGAGTTGATTTTTGAAGAGGATATTCACCTCGCCATTTAGATCATCCCTACAAAAAATTAGACTATTCTTAAACTTTTAAACTCTATCAAAAGTTGATTTTAAATAAACGGTGAAGAGATCATCCTTGTTGAATAAGAAACTGTTGATTTCAATTTAAATTTTTGTGGTGTTAGGAATTTTAGAAGGACTGATTATTTGTAGGGATGATCTAAATGTTGAGGTGAATATCCTTCTCAAAGATCAACTCTTGGATCATCTCCATGTGGGACCCGTACTATTTAGATATAAACCACGTGCTTTAAACTTATACACCACATTTTTTCCTTTAAGAGTTAAAAAAAACTATATAAGAGATTGAAAGTTTTTTGAGTTAGACAGGCTGGGTGGGCACCGTCTAGGAGGTCAGATGGTCCCTCCCCTACCCGTTTGATATATTTTGTAATTTTTTTTTTAAAGTTAGCCAAGGTCTCGTTGTGTAACCCCTTGGCCATTGCTAAATCCCACCCTTTGCAAAATGCAAATTTAGCCCACACTGCAGTGGATGCTCTTATAAGGGGAACCTAACGTCCTAAATTTTTAGTGAAGCTGGAAAATTTACCTATCCTACCCGTAAAATACCATATAAGACACTTTTGAATGAAGTAATAAATAGTAAGGGCCATTTTCTCTTTTCACCTAAAACACCATTAAATATAATGCACAACAACATACCATTTCTATCGTCCAACTTTCCCCCTTGTTGCTATGAGAAAGTTCAGCTGTAAGTTACTAATCTCGATTTCATGAACACCAATATTAGATATTTGTCACTCAGATACAAGTATACAACTGGCATAAATGTAGGTACATGTACAAAATGTATGTGCTTAATGCTAGTATATATTAATTAGTTGAGGTGCCCATAAAGTACAAAGAACCTTATCTCAAAATCAAGGTTATAAAGCTCGACACCTTAACGATCAATTAGTAAAAGGAGCTGTAGAAATTAAATCAAAGGTTGTGCAATAGATGCATTCGAACTGTTGGTGAAAATGCCGTACTGAATGTCCTTCAACTTTTCATGGATTTGTTCTTGGTAGATACTTGATAGTGTATGTTTTGGTCCACTTATTTCTTTCTGCATTTGACCATTTGATCTGCTTTGGAATTCAAGGTCAATTGTCATATAGTTGCCTTAGAATCATCACTTTTGCAGCAAATGAGTTGGTGATTTAAATTCATCCAGTCTTGATTAACTCAAGTTCACTAGAGTCATCATTGAATCTTAGTGTTTCTGAGCGATGAACCAGGTGGTGGCCCTTAATTTGGGTGTCTTTTTTTTTCATTGGTTAGTGAGTGTGCTTATTGGTATTTTTATTTCTCCTTTCTGAACCATTTGTTGAGTTCTTCAATTTTTGGGGCTTTTTCCTATTTTTTAGTATTCTTTTTATCTTATCAATTTATTTTCGGGTGCAGGGGTAAGGATCTTAGTGCCCCATGGCTGCTATTTGTGTCTGAAAGTGGTCTTGGAAAGCGGGTCCCTTTGAGCAGCTTTCGCCTATCTCCTCGGAATAGAGTTGGTTTGAAAGGTTACAAGGTATTTGGATCTTCGACACCATGAATTTATTAAAATTGAATGATATTCTTTTTCTTGTTGCCTATAATCTATGCTATAACTCCTACTGTTCAAAAAAATAATCTACACCATCACTTTTAGCTAGTGGAGGACCGCCTAGCTGCTGTGTTTGTGGTCGGTTTGTCATTAGCAGGTACCACTTTGTTTTGACTTGGTCATTTGGAGGTCAATTTTTAAAAATTTTATGCTAGCATTTCTTGTCTCCTTCTATGATTAATGGTAGAACCTTCTGATATCTTTACCAGAGGATGGTGAAAGTGATGAACAAGTAGTTCTGGTAAGCCAAAGTGGAACAATCAACAGAATCAAGGTTCGGGATGTCTCAATACAGTCACGCTATGCCAGGTAAATATGAGAAATAATGTTTCTTAACTTCTTCCGTGATCTTATATTCATGAAGTGGCTAACTACTTCTAAAAAGGAGAATTACTTTCTTAACTTCTTAAAAGGGGATGACATGGTTAATTGGTTAATATATTGTTGTCCACGTATGAACATTACTTGCTTATAGGGGAGTTATTCTGATGAGATTGGAGCACGCTGGAAAGATCCAGTCAACTTCTTTGATCTCGGCAGTAGAAGAGGAAGCTGAGGCCGAGAGAGTTGAGAACGCTGCTGAACTTCCTACTGAGAAATCTGCTACCTCTGCTACACAGTAAGAGTTATCTCCAGTTTTGTATCCTTTGACTGAAGCAGTAAAAACAGTTTAGCCAGCAGAATCCCGCAGAAGGGATACCATTTTTTGTCGCAGAGATCAAAATCTATACCACAGAGTTCAGTCTGTAAAGAAGGAAAAAACACAAGTTTTGAAAATATCCATTTTTTTTGGTGTTTTCTGGAAATGTTCGGGGGATATTGTATCTGTAAATTTTCCTCAGTAGTATTAATTACTGTATCTAGCTTTTAAGGAAGAAACTGACTACTTTTCTCTCAGTTGCCAAGATCTGAACAATGAGTAATCTCTGAGGGGTCTGTTGGAATGGTCATTCTATTAGTTAATATTCTTAATTACACGAGTTATTGGCTACAGCTAAGTAGCTGGAGTAGCGCCCGATTAAAAAATATCCTAAGGTCCGGACTCCAGTATGCCTGTGTATTTATATCCTGCTGTATATAATACTAAAATACCCAGCAAAATAATTAAAAAGCATAACAAATTCATCATCACGATCATGAATGGTGATGGTGATGAATTGATGGAGATGAGAATTGTGATGGTGATGGATAGACCTGGCAAAAGCTAGCCCGACCCGCCAACCCTACCCTAACCCGACTTGTCAACCCTATCCTAACTCGACCCGCCAAATGAACGGATAGGGTTAGGGTTGGGATTTTCTGACCTGTCAAAAATGGGTCAACCCGCGGATTAACCCGCCAACCCGTTAAAATTTATAAATCTACTATTTAAATACAACTTCAGTTTCTCCCATCAACCTTAATTTTTTTTTCTCTGCCCCCAAGACCGATCCTTCTCCTTGCTCTGTTTTCTCCTCTCATTGTCCCTGTGATGATGAGGAAGGCAGTGATCCTTGTGATGATGACGACGGAGGAAGGTGGTGTGTTGGGGGTCGTCGATCTTTCTTCCTTCTCCTTTCGCGATTCCTGCTATGATGAAGAAGACGGTGATCCCATTCCTTGTGATGATGACGGCCTCATTTTCTTCCCCCCTCTTAGTAATTGCAGTTGAGTTTATTTTGTCTATTCTCTCTTTTTTCAGATCAGAAGTAAAGGATCTTGTAGGAAAGTGTATTATTTAAAAGTGGGGTATTCAGAGTGATTTTAAGGGTTTTCCTGTGTGTGCTTGCAGGTAATATACTCTAGGGGTTTTAATAACTTTTTTTTTCCAATATTAAATTAAAATGACTCTAGAATAATGGTGGATTCAGTTGGAAAAGGTTATAGGGGGATTCCATTTGGGGGTTTTGATTGCTTCAAACTAACATTGGGATTATGTTTTGTTTTTATTTTTTCTGATACAAGTTTGTTTGATTTCTTGGGGATCTTATTCTAGGTTTCAATTTTTGTTAAAAAAAAAAAAAAAACTTTTGCTGGTTAGGTTTTCATGTCAGTAAACAGACATGGAGTTTTTTGTTTTTATATTGAGATTTACTCTTTCCTTCTATTACTTAGTAGAAGCTTGTTTCTCTCCTTCATAAATGATGATGGGTAGAAAGGAGCCGTGAGTAACTTACAGATATTGATTTTTTTATATATATTTTTCCTTCATTTTATAGGTTTGTGATTGTTTTCAATTTATGTGTTGCAAGTTTGCTGATGGGTTGTTTGTTTAGAGTCTGATATACTTTGTGTTGTAAAAATAACTAGGGTCACTAGAGTCGCCGTTAGGGTCAACCCTGTTATGGTTAGGGTTTGATAAATTGACGAGTCAGGGTTAGGGTTAACAAATTTTGATCCGTTAATACCCGCGGATGACCCATTGCTAGGTCTAGTGATGGACATGAATGATGGTTATGGTGATAATGATGAAGATGAAAGGATGATGAATGGGTGTTTATTTAAGAAAATATTAAATTATTAAACAATTAAGTGGACGGTTGACCGATTCAAACTATTAACAAACTTCTAAGCAATTGATTAAAGTGTTGACCTAAGAAACAAGAGCGGGAATGGGAGCGGGAGCGTCGGAGCGCTCAATTCTAAACGTTCTAAGGTTCGGAGCGCTTGTATATATAATGTTAAAGTACCCAACAAAATAATTAAGGAGCATACAAATTTATCTTCTGAGCTTCAAATAAGTTGAATAACATAATTTAAGATTTAACCTATTCACTTCCACTTGTTAAAAAAGAAAAATTCATCACTTCCACTCAAATACCCTGCATTTGAGTTCAATACTATGTCAATGAATGTTCTACTTGTTCTAAAATATAAAAGAAAATTAGTAAATCACTTCCGTATTATTATCTCAATTATCATCATCAACAGATGAATCCTAATTCCAATATGACACCACATAATCTTTCTTGTATTGAGATAACAAATGATGATTATAATGGATATATACCAAACATTCACCAAACATCTCAATCTTTTGACGCTTATTGCCAAGCAGTTGGCATTAACGTGGAGTATCCTGTTGCTCATACACAAAATGGTCAAGCAGAATCATTTGTCAAGCATCTTTAGCTTATTGCTTCGACCTATGCTTATGAGAACTAAAGCTTATTGCTTCGACCTATGCTTATGAGAACTAAGCTACCAGTTGCAGCATGGGGACATACCATTTTACATGCAGCTGCATTAGTTCAGATTCGTCCGACTGCATATCATTTGTTCTCTCTTATACAACTAGTTATGGGTCATCAACCAAATATTTCACATTTACGTGTTTCTGGTTGTGTTTGTACAAGTTCCTATTGCCCCTACGCACTGCACCAAGTTTGGTTCTCAGCGTCGGCAAGGAATATATGTTGGATTTGATTCACCTTCTATTATTCATTATCTTGAACATTTGACAGGTGATGTTTTTACCGCACGTTTTGTAGACTGTCATTTTGATGAGACTGTCTTCCCATCATTAAGGGAGAAAATCCTTCGTCTGTAGAATGACGTCATTCATCGTTAGAAGAACGACATGAGTTTCCTGGAATACACCAACTATGTCTCATCTTGATCCACGCACCAATAAACGTGAAATTAGAGTGCGGAGGATTGTTCATCTCCTGGAAATTGCCAATGAAATGCTGATACATTCAATGATGCAACTAAAGTAACCAAGTAATATATACTTGCTGCAAATGGTCCAGCTAGAAGTGATGTCCAGGAGAGACATGCTGTGAGAGCTGATGTCCAAAGAGGATGTGTGATCCTAGTAGGACAAATTGCAGCAAATAAGTCGTCTAATGCACGCTTGAAGCATGGATGACCACTTGGTTCAAAAGATTCTGTTCCCAGGAAGAGAAAATGCCAATCAATACTTATAAATACTCCACGAGAGGGTATAACAGAATAACCCACATGCTTTGAAGAAATGCCTCTTAAAGAAGGCCAATCCCCAGGAGAGGGACATGTACCTGATAAATGAGGAAATCTCTATAAATTATGCATGCACCAGAGAAATGTGGGATCGTAATGAAATAATTATCGAAGATATATTTTCTTTCTCTGTAGCCATTGAAATCGTCTTAGAAAATGATGGCATTGAGCCACACTCTATAGAGGATTGTCGACATAGAATTGATTGGCCAAAATGGAAAGAAGCCATCCAAGTAAAGTTGCCTTCCTTTGCAAAGCGTGAGGTGTTTAGACTTGTTGTACCAACATCTACGAATGTGAATCCGGTGGGATACAAATGGGTCTTTGCAAAAAAAACGTAATGAGAAATACGAAGTCGTTCGCTATAAAGCACGACTCGTGGCACAATGTTTCTCGGAGAGACCTAGGATTGATTATGAAGAAACATATTCTCCTGTTATGGATGCAATTACTTTTAGATATCTGATTAGTCTGGTAGTATCAGAAAGACTTGACTACATCTAATAGACGTGGTTATTGCATATCTGTATGAAAAGTTAGATACAGATATTTATATGAAAGTTCCTGAAGGGTTTATTTTACCTGGGGGAAAACCACGCCATTTGTATTCACTTAAGATTTAAAGAGCCCTATATGGATTGAAGCAATCCGGGCGAATGTGGTATAATCGCCTTAGTGAATATTTGATAAATGAAGAATATGTAAATAATCCCATTTTCCCATGCGTTTTTATCAAGAAAACAGAATCTGGATTTGCTATCATCGCTATGTACGTCGATGATAGCAATTTAATCGGGACTCCTGAAGAGCTCTGTAAAGCTGCAGAATATATAAAGAAAGAATTCAAGATGAAAGATCTCGAGAAAATTAAATTTTGTCTCAGCTTGCATATCGAGCATAACTCAAGTGGAATTTTGGTCCATCAAATAACATATACTGAAAAGATCTTGAAGCGTTTTAATATAGACAAAGCACATCCATTGAGTACTTCTATGGTTGTGAGATCTCTTGATATTGAGAAAGACCCATTCTGACCAAAGGAAGATAATGAAGCACTACTTGGTTCAGAAGTACCATATTTAAGTGTAATCGGCGCATTGATGTACTTGACATAATGTACCTGACCAGACATTGCATTTGCTATAGATCTATTAGCCAGGTTCAGTTATGCACCAACCAGACGACATTGGACAGGCGGCAAACAAATTCTTAGGTATCTTCGCAGAATAACAGATTTGGGGTTATTCTATTCGAGAAACCCATCTAATAACTCTCAGATAATAGGATACAATGATGCCGGAGATCTCTCTGATCCCCACAAAGCTATCTCCCAATCTGAGTATATTTTTACAAGTGGAGGTACAACATTTACTTGGCGATCTAATAAGCAAAGTCTTCCAGCCACTTCTTCGAATCATTTGGAGATTATTGCACTACATGAAGCCACCTGAGAATGCGTATAGCTTAGATCACTCATCGGACACATCCAGAGTTCTTGTGATCTCTTCTCCATAGCTAATGTTCTAACCTTAGTAACCGAAACCTTGGTATAGGGGTGACGCTCCCGCTCCGGAACCTCGCACTCTCGCTCCGGAACCTCGCGCTCTCGCTCCGAACTACGCTCCAACGCTCCCGCTCCGAAGGTATTTTAGAACTAAAAACATTTTTTAATCGGCCGTTCCGACGCTTCCGCTCCTGCTTTCGTTCCCGCTCTGACCCGCGCTCTGGTTACTTAGGTTCCAACTGTCATTTTTGAGGATAATGCTGCATGTATATCATAAGTTACAGAAAGATACATCAAAGGTGATAGAACCAAGTATAGTTCGCCGAAGCTATTTTATTTCACTATCTCCAGATGAACCATGAGATTGATATCTAGTATACTAGTGTCATCATATATCTTGCTAGACCTTATCGCGCTGTACTTTTTTTTCCTTTGTCAAGGATTTGTCCCTCTGGGTTTTCTATGCCAAAGTTTTTAACGAAGCAGCTTATGCGAATCTAACACTATTCTAAGTCTATTGTACTATTTTCCTTAGCTCAGGTTTATCCCTCTGGATTTTCCTGACAAGGTTTTGAATGAGGCAATCATCTTAGAATGGTGGGCATCAAAGGGAGAGTGTTATAACGCATATAGGTGTAGGTGGCTGTTCCACTGTGAACTGTGAAGGAACTTGACACATCATGCATGATGTGTCAAGCATATAACATGTATGTACCCATCTCTACTATTATATATACCACCTTTCCTCTTGTATCTATTTGTACTGATCAAGTTATGAAGTTAATAAGAAATCTCTCCACTTCTCTTGTATCTTATCTACTCTTGTATTTGCACTTACGCAAATAATGTAGAAATTATAACACTATACAAATTATTTTAAAGGGTAACGACCACCATAAAATTTGTCCTACGGTTATTTGAATTAACCGTTTTACTTTGTAGTAAAGGTTAGGGATCAAACTATCACCTAATAAAAAATTTAGGGAATTAAACTGTCACCTAATAAAAAATCTAGGGATTAAACTAAGTCACTAACAGAAAATCTCTACAGAGAGTATTGACTTATTCGATTCTTAATGTGCGGAATTAAGAATTAGAACCGAATATTTCAATCTCTAGTAAAATAAAAATTTAACACAAAAGATTTTTGTTAACGAGGAAAACCATAACTGGAAAAAATCCCGGGACCTAGTCCAGCCAAGTAATCCACTAAGAATTAAACGAAGTACAATACCGTTACCCACTGACAACACAAACTCCATGCTCTAAATAACCGATGTTGCCTTCTCATGATCTGAATCCACAAACCGCTTCTTAGTCGATCAACTATGCATATCTAACTTGGAAATCTACCAAGTTCCGCAACTTGTACTCACTCGAACTCCACAAGCAAAAACACCTTCACTTGAATCCACAAGCGAATCACCACTTACCGGAACTCCACCGATGAAAAAAAAGGTTTTGTGTGTAAAGATGATGGAAGGATTTGTGTATCACTCAACACATTGTTAATCTAATCAATAGATCAGAATTCAGTTCATCAACTGATTAGAACTTGACTCTAGAACTAGAAATCCTAGATATTTGAGTTGAATGGTTTCTAGTTATGTGTTGAGTTCTCTCTATAATTATATATCATTTTTTATGTAAAACAATCAATATATATATATGCCTTGGTTGGACTATACACCTATAGTAAGTTTGAATTACCTTCAAAGTAAGTTTGGCAACTTCCAAAACGTAGAAAGTCACAAAATAGCAACAAATTCGCAAAAACCCAGAGCACGATTTCGAAATCAGAAGGTTTGGTTTCGAAACCAGTAGAGAAAATTGTACTGGTTTCAAAATCAGACTATCCTGATTTCGAAAGCCAAGCTTTCGGGGAATTTGGAACAAACCTGAGAGGATCAATTTCGAAACTAGCCTGGGTGGGTTCGAAACCAGTCCTCAAGGTCTGATTTCGAAACCTACCAAGATGGTTTCGAAACCTACCAAGATGGTTTCGAAACCAACCAACCTTGAAAGAGTTCCAAAACTCCTTTTGGTTTAAGTCTTTAACCAACCTAAGTCCATTAGTCCTAAACTAGTCTAACCACCTAAGAATGAGGTCTCTAGGTCATTTACCATCCTAAGACGATTTCCGGTGGTGAGTTGAGATGCAAGATGCTCTCCCTCTGATCCTTCAAATCTTCAAGTCTTCAACATTCAGAACATGGAGAATACACCTAACTCTAACTCAAAGACATAGACTTGCATTGAGTTTTTGAATTGACACGCAAATTGACAAACCAGGAGGAACTCATGGTCCCAACAATATCCCCCTTTGTCAATTTCGTGACAAAACCCCATACATAAAGAAATAATAAAATAGACCTTCCCATTACAATTCATATCCCTTTACATGGACTCAATCACTCAAAAGACAAAACTCCCCCAAAGATAAAAACTATCCTAACTTTAGAGAATGTCTTTGAAACCTGTTTCCTGCACAATGCTCACAAAATTCATCAAGGTACTACAACCTAAATCAAGAAAACAGAACTTATACTCCAACTCCTCCTAAACCATATCTCTCCCTGCAAAATCAATTATGCACATAAAACTGCTCTCCCCCTTTTTATCAGAAATGGACAAAGGAGAAACATAAGGAACAAAGAGAAATTAATCAAACTATAAGGTAAGAGTGGAAACACAAACTCACACATAAAACAATAAAAACAAGCTTCTATATATATAATCAGAATAAAGTACAATATAGAACAAAGATATGTGAGAAAGTAAACAAAAGAAGAAACTGCAAGCATTAAAAATAAAAACAAAAAAATACAGTTTCACTAAAAAACTAGAGAAATATAGAGAAACTAAACTTATATCTAATCTAATCTAATAACTCTCCATATACTCTTCATCTTCTTCTGTCTCTTCTTCTTCCATCTCCTCCTCTCCATCTGAATCCTTTGGCTGTCTATGAGGATTGAGCTTAGATCTAGCATGTGGAGGATGTGTCGGAATCCCTTCAACACCAACTTTCTCAGCAATCCGATTGACTGCTGGAACGATGACATCTAGATAAGAAAGCACATCATTCATTGTAGTTATGATCATGTTTGCTTGTGCTTCTATCATAGGAAAATAATCTGATGGTCTAAGTGAAGAAGGTGCAGAAGTCGAAGGTCTAGTTGATGACTTTGGAACCGCCGGAGATGCAGAAGTAGATGGACCTGAATGACGGTTGAACTGACCTAGAATCTGGTTCACTGTAGAAACATCTATCTTCCTCATCTCAGTGGCTTCAAACTCACACTAGGTATATCCACATTCTTCATAAAAAAATCTCACCAATCATCTTTGGAAAAGGTAAGCTATGTCTCCTATGCTTTAGCACATTCATGTTAATCATCTGATAAGCAATCAAAGAGCTAATGTCGATAGAACGACCCTGACACAGAAAGTATAAAAACTCTGCAGAAGTCTCTGAAAACTCACACTTATTCCCAAGAGATGGATAGAGATCATAAGACATGATCGTGCTAAGAACTTGAAAAAGAAGAGAACACCGATTTTTGGGTAATTTCTTATCCCATGGAAAGACTTCATCAGCCAACTCTAAAGCAATAACATAATGAGATGGATGTTCTGCTTCACTACCATCACAACCGAGAGGAAACACTAAAGAATCAGCTTCCATTGGAAGTTGATATAAACCTGAAATAAAAGTCGGTGTGAGGTGGAGAACTCTACTACAAACAACAGTAGAGAAACAAGGTACAAACTTATCAACATTGTATATGTTGGCATAAAATGGCTTGATAAGCCTGGGATAGGCTTTGCCTGAAATAGAAACTAAAGTGTCCCAACCCTGAGTACGAAAGACATTGAAAAACAAAGGAACACCTATACCTTCGAACTGTACTTCTCGCTCAATGATAAGAGTTCTAGGAGCGAAGTACTTGTTGTAGTTCTTACAACAAAGAGAAGAAAAAAACTTCTCATTAGTCTCCGGACAAGTATAGAAAATAAGATTGACCCTTCGAGAACCACGAGAACAAGAATAAACCATTAGAATCAAATAAGAAGAAAGATAACTAACAAGGGTTGAACAAAAAAGATGCACAAACGAACCCTAGGAATTCATTTCTCTTTTCGATTGAAGAAACTTACCCAAGATCGAAGAATGAAATCCAATAGAAAGATCGTATGCAAAAGAAACCCTAGAAACTCATTTCTCTTTTCGAAACCACTCAAAATATGATATGAAAATAAAAGTTTTTGAAATCAAATTTATAAAAAACCTTTGAAATGCCCAAAAATAGATTCGATTTTCGAATTTACGGGGGCGGTTTCGAAATCAGGTAGTCTGGTTTCGAAATCGACAGCCTTGGGTCTGATTTCGAAATCGACTGGCCTAGTTTCGAAATAGAAAGGCCAAATTTTTTATTTTTTATTTTTCATCTGAAAGAGAATGAATGCATGCTCTAACTAAAATCAATGAAATACAATGCAAAACAAACTCCCCCTCAAACAGATCATTTTAAAAGGAATATGCTGTAAAACAATGACCTGGGCACTTATCCGCTTAAATTTTTTTAACATGAAACAAGTGAATACAATGTTCATATGTTGAAATCAAGGTGTCAAAGTTGTAAAGACATTAATTCATGATATATTTAAATGTATAAAATCAAGTCACAAAGAATGTCTAGAATTTATTCAAATATAGCTATGGGAGATCCTTATACTAGGTTCTTCACAATATCCAATATAATCCATGTGTGTGTGTGATAGTGAAGATAGTTAAGAATTATGAAAATATCATAGAATGTTGATTAGACCAAATATTCTTATCACCAATATCACTAGTCTGAACTTTATCTAGTTGTGGATTCTCAAGACTCATAATTTAAAAAAAAAACTTAATATTAACCATCATGATTGAGTTTAGAAAGGATGTGTCTTTTTTAACACAGTAACTCAATTTCATGAAGTTCATGAATCACCAATAATATCTTGAGGTTTCCTATTGGATCCTAAAGTCATCTCTTATCTGAGGAGACAAATCTAAGCAAGTAGACTCTAAACACTATTTGGCTCATCACGAGGTCAATAAGATGAATCATATAAGGACATCGAGTTCCCAATCTTTTTGCGGATACTCACTCTTTTATGATGCCCCTAACACCAAGTTCCCAATCTTTTTGCGAGAACTTACTCTTTTAGGTGTTTTCATACATCAAGTTCAAACAATTTGAATGAAGAACACATATTGCAATGTATTTGCAATTTTTATGCAATTGATCATCTTCTAAAACCAATTTTACAAGCTTATTCATACACACTAGTTTAGTAAAAACTAAATCAATTAGATCCAAGACATAATAATTCAACTTCACTAGAATGTAATCACAGAAATTCAAAGACTCACTATGTGCAAATAATGAATTAGTCAATGGATTTACGTGAGAAGTCGTATAAGATGTCACAAGCTATATAACAATAAAGTCAAGAAATTCACTTAGACTGCAATCTTATATAAATAAATGATCAATCATCAATATCAAGATAATCAAGACAACAAGAATGAAATCATTAGAATTTCACACAAATGTCACACAAGAATAGATTTAACTCAGACATAGTGTAAAATGCATAAGAGAGAGAATGTCATGAAATACATGCAATAAAAATATAAACTCCCTATATGCAGCTAAATGCAAGGATGCAAACTAAACACTAGAATGCAAACTAATATACCCTCATTCTACATTCCTTACCATGATATGCAATAGTTTCAAAAGGAAGGAGGGAGACAAAAACAAACTAGTCGATAGCACAAACACCGATAGAAATCTTAATGGATTCATACCGAAGGGCATTTAAGGGTTTAGTAAACAAATCAGCTAGTTGTTTCTCTGTAGGAACAAACTCTAAAGTTATCACCTTGTCTTCAACTAAATGTCGGATAAAATGATATCTAATGTCAATATGTTTGGTCCTAAAGTGTTGCACTAGATTCTTTGTTATGTTGATAGCACTAGTATTATCATAAAACACAGTCATAGTGTCATGCAATAAACCATAGTCAGCTAATATTTGTTTTATCCATAGCAACAACACGAACCTGCTGCAATATATTCAGCTTCAGCTGTTGACAAGGACTGAGAATTTTGCTTTTTTGCTTTGCCATACCACCAAGTTGTGTCCAACATAATAGTATACTCTCGAAGTACTCTTCCTATTGTCAACATTTCCAGCCCAATCTGCATCAGAATAGCCCACTATTTCGGAATTTGTATTAAAAGAATACAACAAGCCATATCCTAAGGTGCCTTTTACATAATGAATAATTCGTATTACTGCAAGTAAATGAGACTCCTTTGGACATGCTTGGTAGCGAGCACATGCTCTAACACTAAAAGAAATGTCAAGACGACTAGCTGTTAGGTAAAGTAAACTCCCTATCATAGACCAATATAGTTTTTGATCTACTTCCTTTTCAGTTGTATCCTTGTACTGTTTTGTAGTTGTTCCCATAGGTGTGGGAGCAAGTTTTGCAGATTCCATTCCAAACTTCTTCACGAGGTCTTTGGCATATTTAGTTTGAGAGATAAACAAGGGGGACGGAAGAGGGATTGAGATCGAAATAGAACTTTTCTCTGATTCTTAACAGTTCTTGATTAGTTCTTCTCGGTTTTCACTTGTTCATCTTTCATTTTGTATGATTTGAGAGCAGGATTGATCTATTTTAAAATGAGAGCTCAATGTGAGATGATCTGACCTCTCATTTTTGGCGCCGTCTGAGGATCGAACTCAATTTTTTTAGTTGCATTTTCTTTTTCATAAACTGCAATGCCGCCTTGATGAATTGTTGCTCAGAAAGGGATTCCTAGTATTTCTGAGATCGAAAATCTAGACACTATTGTTCCAGATCCTAAACATCAGTAGACCGGTGATGAAACTCCATTACCTTGCTAATTCCGAGCAAGAAGTTCCGATGAGTGATTCTGTCCTGTCACAGCTTTTAACAGTTGTGCAGAAGATACAATCCGATCATGTAGAGTTGATGAAGATGTTCAAGTCACAAAATGAATCACATCGCTCGAATATTGAAGACTCAACTCTAGATTTGCAAGAACCTAATCCACACACACAATTCACGTGGAAGAAGAGAACAACCTTCAAAATCCAGATGACGCTACTATTAATCTGAAGACAGAGCTGGAAGTTGTTGTTCAACAAGGTAAAGATGATTTACTTCAACTCTTGACAAAAGCAAAACAACAACCCCCACTTCATTCACTGGATATTGAAGAGGATTCATATCCTATTCAAAAACATATTCGTGATGTTGAAATTCCAAAAAAGTTCCAGGTGCTATTGGATTTATGTTCTTAATTTCCTGGCGTGGATATTGGCAGGATTTGTTATGTTCAATGGATCTTCTGATCCTTATGAACACATTCACCATTACAAGCAGTTAATGGCAGTTTGGGAGACGAATGATGCTCTTCTCTGTAAATGTTTTTCGTCAATTCTTACTGGTGAAGCTTTATCATGGTTCTTGCGACTTCCTATGGACTCTATCAGTAAATTTGCTGAGATCCGGAAGTTGTTCATCCTACAGTATATTTGTAATAAAAAGAAAAAACTGGACATTGATTCTTTATTCAATATCCGGCAATGGAACCGTGAATCTTTAAGGGACTTTACCAAGCGTTTTCGTTCTGTCGCTCAATCTGTTAGAGCAGTTAATGAAAAGATGGTAACAATTGCTTGTAAGAATGCTTTGATTCCGGGAACAAGATTTCATGAAACTTTGGTTGTTGATCTTCCTGGAATGATGCAAGAATTAATTACATGTGCAGAAAAGTATGCTAAATTAGAGGATGAATATTCTGCTCGTTCTACCAGTAGATGAACTATATATGAAGTCTCTAAGAAGGAAGTAAAGAGGTCACCCGATCTATCTAACTTATCACCAGGTACACAAACTAAAAGGCAGCGGACAGATGATGATGTAAAGAATTGGAAAGCTATCAGGGAAGAGAGAATAAAAAAGTGGAATGAATCTGTAAAACAACATGTTCCTTTGAACATGCCTATCGATAAAATTCTTGAAAGAATCAAGGAGAAAAGTTATTTTGAGTGGCCAAAGAAACTCTCCACAGTCACTCAAAATAATGGAAAGGGAGAGTATTGTGCTTATCACAAAGGATACTCTCATAAAACAACACAATGCCGAACATTAATAAGTTTCATTCAACGAATGATTCGGGAGAGAAGAATTCAAGAATTTGTAGACCACCGAAGTCCAGCTAATGCAGCTATTTACCAAGAGCAAGAAACAGAAGGAATTCTAGAACGACGAGGGGTTGTAAACGTCATCTTGTATCAACCTGCTAGCTCGCCAGTTACTTTGGTAGAACTACCTGAACAAGGGTTAAAGCGTTGTGCAACGCATTTAAATCTCGTATATGGTTCTAAATCTAAGATACATAGGTCAGTTGGCTCCGATTCTTCAATAGTGTTTACAGATGATGATTTGGTAAATAAAGGGACATGCACTATGACCCACTGATAGTAACATTGCTTATCAATAATTGGGAGGTACACAAAATCTTAGTTGATACTGGTAGTTCTGTAGAGATTTTATTCTGGCATAGAACTGAGAAGATGGATATTAAACGAGAAAACGTAAAGCCTTGTAGCTCACCTTTAATTGGGTTTAATGGTACTTGTGCTTATCAAGAAGAAGAGATTGAACATCCAGTTTTAGCTAGACCGATGTTGCATTCGGTAAAATTTCTGGTCGTAAGTAACTCATCAACTTATAATGTTATACTTGGTCATAACTGGATACATATGATGAAAGCAGTCCCATCTTCCTTTCACCAAAAGATTAAGTTTCCTACTTCTACTAGTGTAATGGAAATACTTGGTGACAGAACAACGGCACGGGTATGTAGTAATTCTATTGTTGAATTATATCCCGTGAATTCACAATAGCAATTACAGTTGGTAGATGAAATACGTAGTGATCGTAAATCTCCATCTTCGTCTACAAAGTCGTTTTTTCAAAATACCATAGAGAATGAAGAAGTTAAGCAGTTACCCCCTATTGAGGTCTTAGAGGAAATAAATTTTGCTTCAGGTGACGAACAGAAATGCACTTTCATCAGATCAGAACTAGATGATAAGCAGATGCAAGAATTGGTAACTTTGCTTACCAGAAATATAAACTTGTTCGCCTGGAAGATGAGTGACATGCCAGGCATTGATCCATCCATTGCTTGTAATAGTCTGAATGTTTCAAAAGGATTCAAAGCAGTTAAGCAAAAGCCAAGACGACTTTCACCTCGTTACTACACAGCAGTTAACAAGGAGATTGATAAGCTTTTCGCTGCAAATTTCATAAGGGAAGTTCAATACCCAGAGTGGATTGCTAATATTGTTGCCGTACCTAAAAAGAATGGTAAAATCCGAGTATGCATTGATTTCACAGATCTTAATCAAGCTTGTCCTAAGGATAGTTATCCTTGGCCTAACATCGATAGAATGGTGGAAGCCACATCTGGTCATGCGTTACTTTCCTTCATGGATGGATATTCTGGTTACAACCAGATTCTAATGTATCCACTTGATGAAGAGAAGACTGCAGTTATAACAGACAGGGGCTTTACTATTACTGTGTTATGCCATTCAGTTTAAAGAATGCTGGTGCCACTTACCAATGTTTGGTCAACAATATGTTAAAGATATGATAGGGATCACTATGGAAGTTTATATGGATGACATGCTGGTTAAAAGCAAAAAGAAAGAAACACATTTCACAGATTTGGAGGCAACACTAGATCGAATCAGAAAATATAATATGAGGATAAATCTCGCAAAATGTGCTTTCGGAGTTTCCTCAGGAAAATTTTTGGGTTATCTAATAACCAAGAGAGGAATAAAAGTCAATCCTGATCAGATTCGAGCTTTATTAGAGATGCCAGCTCCAAGAAGTAATAAAGATGACCGAATTTTAACTGGACGATTGGCAGCTCTAGGAAGATTTATCTTGTGATCATCTGATAAATGTCAGCCCTTTTTTAATCTGTTGCGAAAGCAGATGGCATTTGATTAGACGGATGACTGTCAAGCTGCCCTAGAAGGTATAAAAAGTATTTAAGTAAGGCACCTGTTCTTATCATCCATTGGATGGAGAAATTTTGGGATTATATGTATCAGCTACAAGATGCTCTGTAAGTGCTGTTCTTGTTCAAGATGAGTGTAAATTTGAGAAACCCATATATTTTGTAAGTAAGTCTTTAACTATATCTGAGTAAAATATTCCAATATTGAGAAACACATATATGCGGTAGTCTTTGCATCTCAGAAATTACGTCCTTATTTTGAGGCACACTCAATAAAGGTCATTACAGCGTTCCCTTTGAAGATGGTGTTATCAAGAGACCAGAAGATGGGACGCCTGGCAAAATGGGCCTTCAGCTTGCAGAATTTGACATTAGCTTCCAGCCGCGAACTGCAGTTAAGGGGCAAGTAGTAGCAGATTTCTTAGCTGATTTTCCTGTAGCTGAAACTGCAAGTGATGTTGGACATAAAATGGAATCCAAATTGATGATGATGATGATATCTTGTGGACTGCGGAAGGTAGTTGGAGAATATTTGTAGATGGTGCAGTAAACGATCTGGGAGCTAGAATTGGTGTTGTTGTGGTCACACCAGATAATAATAGAATTGAGCTGTCATCACGACTACAATTTGTGGTTTCGAATAATGAAGCTGAATATGAAGCTTTCCTAAAAGGACTCCAAATAGCCAAAGAGTTAAACTTAGAAAAATTCACAATTAGTTACATATCAAGTGGATGTAACTTTTGGAGCAAGAGATGACAGGATGATACAGTACTTAGACAAGGCAACAAAAATAATTCAGCAGTTCAAAAACGTGCTAGTGAAACGCATTCCCTGCAATAAGAATAGGCATGCAGATGCTTTAGCTTACGTTACCTCGATGTTACTAAGCACCCAGGGAAGAAAACTCAGCATCGATGTATTCAATGAGTCTGCGTTACAGCAACAGTGCCAGGTATCATCTATTTGGGTAGATGTTGCTGATAGTTGGATATATCCAATTTACAGTTATCTGAAAGATGGAATCCAGCTAGCAGATAAAAGGGAAGCACAAAAATTAAGGACTAAATCATTGAGTTATGTCTTGTTGAATGATGAGTTGTACAAGAAATCTTACCTTGGTCCTTTACTAAAATGTGTAACCGAAGCAGAGGGGGTTCTTTTTACTAAAGGTGATACATGAAGGCAATTGTGGAAATCATTCCAGGAGAAGAACTCTAGCACAAAAAGCATGGGCACAAGGTTATTTTTTGCCTTTTATGGAAGCTACCTCTGATAAAGTGGTAACCAGTTGTGATCGTTGTCAGAGGTATAAAACAAGATGACAGGTTTGACATCCTTTATGTCATTTCTACCTTTTTTTTTATATTACTACCTATTATTAACCAAGTTGGTCACATGCATGCTAAGAAATACATGCAGCTGCATTTGAGCTTCAAAATGTCCTAAGTCCATAGCCATTTGTCCAATGGGGACTTAACATTATAGGACCATTTGTTAAGGTAACTGTAATTTCCTTAAACAAATTTTACTTTTACAGAAATTTTTTACCGCAAAGAAAACTTATGGTTATGAATTTCTTGAAAAGGCCCCTGGCGGTAGTCAATACCTGATGGTTGGAACTGATTATTTTACTAAGTGGATTGAGGTGGTAGCTTTAGTATATACAAAGGAAGAGGATGTGATAAAATTCATCTAGGAACACATTATTTGTAGGTTTCATTATTCAACACTATCTTAAACTTTCATAAAAAATTATATTAGGACAATTCAACATCTCTACTCTAACTTTTTGGTTTCCAGGTTTGGATTGCCTTTAGCCATTGTCACAGATAATGGTCCACAGTTTGTGGGAGGAAAAGTAAAAGCATTTTGTATGCAATACAATATTCAGCAAATGTTGATTACTTATAAATTTTTCTTATTCACCTCGTTTACATGCATTCATCTCGTAATTTTCTTATATTCATCTTGCATGCAACTCGTATTTCTTTTGTTCTGCTTGCTCATTTTATATATCGTTTACAATATTCAACAAATATTTTCTGCACCAAGATATTCTTAAGGTAATGGTCAAGCGGAGGCATCAAACAGGACAATCTTAGACAATTTGAAGAAGAAGCTTGATGCAAGAAAAGGCAATTGGGCAGACAAATTGCATAAAGTCCTTTGGGCATATCGTACAACAAGAAGAAAATCGACTTTGGAATCACCATTTGCACTTTGTTACGGGATGGAGGTTGTCATCCCCACAGAGTTGATAGTTTCTATAATGAGAACAATCTCTGTTTCCCTGGACATTAATGATATTTGCCTCAAGATGCATCTCGATGATTTAGAAGACAAGCGAGAACAAGCATTTCTAAACTTGGAGAATTATCATCGTGTATTGCAACGTTCCTATAACAAGAAGGTACGACCAAGGCAATAATTCCAGGAGATTGGGTATTGCGGTGTGTTTTTCCAAATACAAAGGAGGCAAATACAGGAAAGCTCGCAACCACTTGTGAAGGACCTTATGTCATCTATGAAGTAGCTGGATATGGTTCGTTTTACCTTGTAACACTAGATGGTGAGGTCATTGGTTCACCATGGAACATCATGAATCTAAAAAAATTTTATCCATGACATATGATGCAATATCAGTTCATATATGACATGAAACAATGATATATTCTCTACATGTATGGTTAATTAGATCTCCCATAGAAATAAATTGATCTGGTTAATTAGATCTCCCAAGATTTAGCCTGAATCTTGGTGTTTTTTTGATTTACACACAAACCAGCATGGTTTCTAGTGTCCATCCCAAAAGCTAGGCTTTGAAAGTTTTTTTTCAGTTGTACCTCTAACATACTGGCTGGTTTAGAGCCTGTACATGAAAGCTCATGGTTTTTTGGCATTTCCTACCTCAACAATGCCGACGGTTTACTGCTTTGTCCTAAAAACTTAGTTTGGACTTTTCACCTAGAAAATCGGAGTTTTAAGTTTAATCTCTATCGAAAAGGTAAGCAGTGGTTTCATAGGCTTCCCCACTACCAAAATCAAAGCCGAGGTTTCTAGCTAAAACCCTAAAGCTAGCACAATATACAAGAAATACAAAATAATAAATACTTTCAGCTTTATACTGCTTGAAGACATAACATTTCATCTAGAATCAAGAAGTACTATTTGCAATCCAAAAAAGGACTGACAGGACTGTCAGTTCGTAAACTTGTCCATGCAAAACACAAAAAAAAGAGATAAGAAGGGAAGAAGAAGAAAAGAGTTTGGTAAGTAAACATAAAAGAGTAGTTCCAAAATCCTATTGTAACCCTACACAGTACTTTAACATTTTTACTTTTGAGCTGCTTCCGCACCTTCCGTAACCATATCTTCCTTCTTAGTATCAATTACTGCTTGAGTCTTTTCTTCTGCTTTTTTTTTGTTCTACTGGAGGCAAGACTATTTTTAGTGGAGGGATGTCAGCTTTTGTTGGAGGTACATTTGTTTCAATCCATGCACCTTTGCTTGAGGATGCAGACAATGTAGACTCCTGCGCATTTGCAAATGCCATGTAGTATATCGTTAATTTTTGGCTTAATTTTTCGTATAAAGTTCAGTACGATAATCAATTTTCAGGTACACTACTCACCTTGATAGTAGATGTGATCATTGGAGTTTTTGGAGTTCTCTTCTTGAGTTCATTTTTCAAAAATTGCTGAAATTGGGAATTCAGCCTTTTCTGTTGCTCATTCAGTGCTGCTTCTGCTTTAGCAATCAGGTTTTTGTTTTCCATTAAAGGGTAACAATTTGATCTGCTTTCGCTTTATGATCTTTTTCTAAGTCTTTTACAACAACTTCAAAAGCAGATATGGTCCTCTTATTTGTTTCCAGTGAAAGTTTAGCAATGTCATTTTCTTCCTAAAGCAGCTGGTACTTTTGCTTCAACTCTTTGAATTTTGACTCTATACCACCCATTTCAGCACATCCCTTCTCTAAGTCTTCAACTCTGTCATACAGAACCTTCAAACACAGACCACCCTGTACAAAAACATTAAAACATTACATAAGCAATAGATTGGGAAGGGGTATTAGTCTCTATTTATGATATTTTTCCTTACCATCATCCACGATGTTGCTCCTTCTTTGATAATCTTTGAGTTTATCCAATCTGTCAACTTTCTTTCATCTTCTGGCATAAAGAGATTTTCCAACATCGTAAAATAATGGGCGGAATCCTTTAAAATTGATTCAGACTTAGGAGCATCTAATGGAGATTGTTGATGGATACGTTTGGAAGTTGTAGATTTTTTGGTAAGAGGCTCTGTAGATTGCACTTCATCAGAAGAAGTATCTTGGAGAACAAATTTCCTTTTTTCAGAGGCGGAAAATTTCTTCTTTGATTCTTCTGGAATCTTTTGATGTTCCTGTTGCAGGGCAATTTCATCTTCATTAGATGGATTCCCCGTATCCATTTTGGGGTTTTCTTCTTCTTGGGGAGAGTTATTTTCACCAAAGTCAAAATCAGCTAGATTCAGGTTGTAACGAGATACATCAAGAATTTTTTCAGAAGTAAAAATAGTATCCACTTTCGGCTGACTTAAGGTTTTCTATTTCTAAAAAGAAGTTATCTAGGGATCTGTTGACGGAAATCGGTTTTGGCTCAATTGTTTTGCTGAATCCAGGGGAGTCAACAATGTTGGATTTTCCTTGTAAATCATACGAATTTACTGCTGCACTGTCATTTATACCCTTTTCAACTTCGGAATAAGTTGCAGAAGTACTTACAGATCGTATGGACTTCGCAACAGATCGAGTAATCCTTCTGGGCTTTCGCGGATCTTCGAGTTTTTCCCTTTTTTTTTTTGGACCTGCAACTAGTTTTTACCGATGGACGGAATGGAGGCAAAAGTTAGAATTTGGTATTATGCTTAATTTAATTATAGCGCAAGGTTAGGGTTTATTTTTAGTTACCTTTATTTACCAAATTCCTTGGCACACGACCTAGGGTTTCGTCGGAACATTCCCAGTTTCCAGATACTAACATGGGATTTTCCATCCAATTTTGTTTTGAGTTTTTGATCCGATTCTAGGTTACCGATCCAAGGTGTTTCATCTGGTCTTGACATAAGATAATGAAATTTCCCATGACTTCCAAGGGTGCTTCGCAGGATGTAAACTTTCTGTATCTCTTCTATGCCAAAGCTCAATGAGTTTTTCTTGTTGAACTCTTCGATTGCATGCATGATTCATCTGCCCAGGGGTGCAGTTATAAAACGATAGTGTCGATTGCCGTAGAGGACTTAACGGATAATGGAGGCCACATTCGAGCTGTCCTTCTGCTACAGAGATCTCATTCCCTTATGTTTTCTCCCCAAGTTCTGTACCATACTTGATGATTACAGAAGCAGGGATGTTGAAATCTTGATGGATGCTTTCAATGGTTCGCCGGGGGGATCTTTGTAGAGATTTTTCTTCTTTTCTTGAGATTTTTTGTGACTGGAATAAAGGAGTACTGCTTTTTATAGCCGTACAAATTAGGTTATAATAACTTCCTCGGTAGTTGTTTCCTAATTCAAATTTGAAATTTGAAATATAGAAAGTGAAGAAAGGGATAAGACGGTTGTGTAACTGTGTTGTTCTTTTAGATTTCTTTCAAAAAAGAGGGGGGGAGAAAAGATATATGATTTGAAAAGCAATTAAATATTTTAGAAATTTTTTTAAAGAAAGGTTTTCTTGATAAAATCTTAAAATGAAATTATGATTTATCAAGAAAAGGAGGCAATATGTGGAGGTATTTTCTAGTAAAGTAAACCATTTAAGAACGAGACAACTTGTTTGAGAGTTAAAGGAGGTTCATCTAGTGACAAGATGAATTATTGAGAAGTAGAAATATATCATCTAGTAATAAGATATCAGTTAAAGAAAGAGTAGATAGATTTATGGTAAAAAAGGTAAATAATTAGTAAGAAAGGGATAAAAAATTGAGGACAGAGGTACGAATGGGTTCCAGCTAATAAACAGTTATTAATAGATGACATGGCATATAGAGCCAAGAAACACGTAAAGAAGAGCGTAGATGAAGTCACGTGATGAGGAACGTAGTTAATCTGACGTGGCGAAGAGTAGCGTGGGATGTAAGCTACCAAATATGTATAAATAGTAAAGTTATGTCAGAGAAACAAGGGGGACGGAAGAGGTATTGAGATCGAAATAGAACTTTTCTCTAATTCTTGACAGTTCTTGATTAGTTCTTCTTGGTTTTCTCTTGTTCATCATTCATCTTGTCTGATTTGAGAGCAGGATTGATCTGTTTTGAAATGAGAGCTCAGTGTGAGATGATCTGACCTCTCATAGACCAAGAAAGAAAGTTAGTTCTCCAACCATACTCATTTCAAATTCCTTACTCATTAAGTCCGCAAAGGAGTGAGTCTACTTGGTTGAAGTTGATCCAAATACTATGTCATCGACATATATCTGGGCTACGAGTACATCATCTTGTACCTATTTGATGAACAAAGACTTGTCAGCTCGAACTCTTGGAAATCCTTTTCTGAGAAGAAAGGATGTCAGTCTGTCATACTATGCTTTAGGAGCTTGTTTAAGACCATACAAGGCTTTCTTGAGTCTATAGACATGATCTGGATTGGCTGGGTCTTCAAATCCTTTAGGCTGCTCAACATAAACCTCTTCTTGTAGAATGCCATTCAAAAAAGCACTCTTCACAATCATTTGAAAAAGTTTAAACTTTAAATGGCAAGCCACAACCAACATCAACCTAATTAACTCTAGTCTTACGATGGGAGCAAAGGTTTCATCAAAATTTATGCCTTTAATCTGTGTATATCCTTGAGCCACTAGCCTTGCTTTGTTCTTAACAACTGTTTCAAATTCATCGAACTTATTCTTAAAAATCCACTTTGTCTCAATGACATTTGTTCTAGATGGACGAGGCACCAAATACCACACATCTTGATGAGTAAACTGCCCCAACTCTTCTTGCAAAGCATTGATCCAGTTTTCATCTTTCAATGCTTCCACCATATTGGTAGGTTCAAACATAGAGACATAACAAGCAAAGTTTACCAAATTTTGCACTTGTCTCCTAATTTGAACTCCAGACTCAACACTTCCAATAATGTCATCAGTGTTGTGTCTCTTTTGTGCCCATTGTGGTGCTGGATCACTTTTGTGAGGCTGCTCCTCTTCATCATTCTGCTCAGATTAACCATCAGTAGTCAATTCTTGTGTAGCTTCTGGTTCATTTCCCACCTTTTGTGAATCCATAACTTTAAAACCATCATCATCACCATGTATCCCTTGTACATCATCTATCACTTCATCACATTCAACTGCATCATCTAATCTTCTACTGCGAGAATCATCAATTACAATATTTATTGACTTCATCATGGTCTTGGTCCGTTTATTGTAAACGCTATAATCCCGGCTATATGTAGCATACCTAAGAAAGATACCTTCATCACTTTTTGAGTAGAACTTTTCACGTTACTCTCTGTCCTTAAGGATGTAGCAAGGACTCCCAAACACACGAAGGTAGCTTAGATTAGGTTTCTTCCCGAACCATAACTCATAAGGAGTGTTCAATGTCTTTGGCCTCAAGTACACTCAATTGATGATATAGCATGCTGTAAATACTGCTTCAGCCCAAAAACTTGGTGCCAAGTCTTTACTATGAAGTAAGACTCTAGCCAATTCCTATATAACACGGTTCTTCCTTTCAGCAACCCCATTTTGTTGAGGAGTGATGGGTGCTGAAAATTTTCTGTTTAATGTCGTTTTTATCACAAAAGTCTTTAACCTTTGTTCCTTTGAACTCAGTTCTACGATCACTTCTGATTCGCTTAATCTTGCATTCCTGCTCATTCTGAATTCTCTGGCATATAATAACAAACTCGTCAAAAGTATCTGATTTTTCTCTAAGAAAGGCAATCCAAGTATATCTAGAAAAATCATCAACTATAACCAAAATGTATCGCTTACCACTAATACTTTCAGTTTTAATGGGACCCATGAGATCCATATGAATTAATTGTAAAGGTCTAGTGGTAGCAATATCTTTTAATGGTTTATGTGGACTCTTAGTTTGTTTACCTTTAAGATAGGGTCCACATACTCTACCAACCTTTTTACTTACCTTTGGCATGCCTCTTACCAGTTCCTTATTCAAAAGCTTGGCAAGGTCTCTGAAGTTGATATGACCTAGCCTTTGGTGCCATAAGTAGGTGGTATCAAGCTTAGTCAAATTGCAAACATGGTCAGGAGATATGTCAATCATATAACAATCACTACCTGTCCTCTTACCACGCATGACACAAAAACCATCAGTATCTAAAATTTCACAACCATATGAAGCAAATTTGATTGATTGGTTAGAATCACATATTTGACTAATACTTAAAAGATTAGCTTTCATACCTTCCACATATAGTACAGCTTTCATACCTTCCACATACCCCAAGGTGAGTATCGATACCAGCCTAGCCTAACTTATAGGCTAGGTCAGTATCAATACCACCTTCAGAGGGTATCGATACCACCCTGCCCATAGGCTAGAAAAGCCTCTAAAATGTGTGTAAATGATTTCTAAATTCATCCTAGCTTATGTGGCTAAGTCCTAATACATTTTTAACCACCTATGAATGATAATCAAGGTCACTTACCAACGTGTGGTGAGTTCCGATGGTGAGTTGAGTCCGATGGTGTGCTTTTTCTTCCATCTTCGATGAAGTGTGAGATTTCACAAAGGGTACAACCTAACTCTAACTCAAGCACGAACTTACATTTGAGTTCATTGTCTCATCATGAACATTAACAAACCCAAAGGGACATTTCAAATAGTTAGATAGATAATAAAAATGTATAGTGGAAGGCAAGTAAAAATATGTCACACACCACAAAAATTTATCAAAGCTAGCTACAAGGTGTATCAGAGCTAAGATAAGAAATAAAACCAAAGTGTGTGAAACTATCCTGGTTTTAAAAACCAATGGAGAAAATGCATATTTTTAGAATTTTCAAATATTAGCCTAATGCAAATAATGAGCATGCATGTACAAATATATACATTGAAACAAAACATGCAAACTCCCCCTCAACCAGATTATGAGAAAGATTTGAATCTTAAAACTAATCCGGTTCAACATGCATCAACACTCAACAAATATACACTATCAATGTATGCAAGTAGACAATTTTTGTTGTGTCCAAATCATGTTGTCAAAGCTATCAATAATATAATATACAATCACAATCAAAATTTCTTCATCATGTAATTGCAAGAATTTATTCAAATATAGGCAAGCTAGTTCTCTATCATGAAAATCACAACACTCGATATCCTGATTATGGTGTGTGTGTGTGTTTGAGAGAATAATATCATTATGCAAGACTATCCTAAAAGGAAAATAAGATAAGGTTGTCCATATTACTTATTTCTCCAAATCTGAACCTTACCAAGCATGAAAGAACTATCTCACTTTTTTACCTATTAATGACCTTCAAGTTTGAGTTTGAATGAAACTTGAGGAACTTAAGAGCATGAGACATAGATCACCAACTTGGTCCCAATATTTCCCTTGAACTTGCAAGCGACTCTTATCCAAGGAGTCACAACCAAGAAAGTACCCATATTGGAACTAAGTGGATCACTACGAAGTCAATGATGGAGAATATAGAACATTGAGTTCCCAATCTTTTTGCAGGATCTCACTCTTCTTGATGTTCAAACACCGAGTTCAACAATTTTTACGAGAACTCACTCTTTTGGTGTTTCACTAAGCTCAAAATCCTTCACGAGAGTTTATTATTTTGGTGAAGTTTTATAACAAGATATAACAATATTTATCCAGCAGTTCATCAAAACACAATATCCTAGTGAGAGATAGTCTAACCAGCTAGTTCAGTCCATCAATGAATTACGAGCTTTATTTCCAACCCATCTAATGATCCAACTAGGATAGAATCATACTTATTCAAAAGATTCTTATGTGCACAAGATTCATATATCAGTCAAGAGAGTATGTGGATTTATAGAAGAGATTCACAAGCTATATCAAAATAAAGTAAAGCAATTCAGATTTGTGAAATCTCTTATATGTTCAAGTATTCTATAAAAGATAGCCAATAACAACAAGAAGAATACTTGAAACATATTTTTATTAGAATGTAATTTTTGAAAGCATACTAATCTTTAAGAACTCACTTTTCAACCCAAAAATAATATGCAATGCAAAACAGGGGAAGGTGAGAACACGAACCTGCAGAAAAATATTCTATTCGATGTGGTTGACCATCAATAGTCACCACTTGTGTAGTAGCCTGTTTCTCATCCAATAACAAAGGCTTATACACTTCATTCAATATTGACAAAGAAACAAGATTACAAACACAAAAATATACACACATGTAAAAAAATTGACAATACAATGACATGTTGTAAACTATGATACTTAGTAGATAAAATGACATGTTCAAATGCAATAAGAACTTCTCTACAAGTACATACTAGAAATACTAGAATGCATACCAAACAATTAAAATGTAAACTAGTTGAACACTCACTTAACTACGCAAATAATATAAGCATTCAAAATAAGGGAAGGAGTGAGAACAACAACAATCAAGTAATTGTACGACCACTACCACTAACCAATAAATATTTAGAAGACTTACCGGTATTGTATGTAGTGAGAGTTTCAAGACCTGCCACGTTACTTTTTCTTACCCATATGGCCTTGAGTTTCTTAAATGTTTTCATTTGATTCAAGTCCAAATGAGTAGATTTGGTTGTCTCAGACATAACCTTTTTGGTCTTGTTACTCTTCCTGTTCTTTGAATAAGATTTTGATTCAAAGGAATATGTACCTTGCTTGTTGTTCTTTAGCTTTCTAATCTCTCCAACTAATACTTGAGCCTTGTCACTCAAAGACTTGATTCTTTTTAAAAGATCTTGATTGACATTAAGAGACTTTTTGCAATCTTCTAAAAAGAATCTGCATTTGTTCTTCAAATGTCCCTTATAACCATAATAAGAGCACATATGAACAGTTGCTGGTTTTGGTTGAGGTCGAAAAACTTGAGTAGGGGAGTTCTTTTGGGCTTGAGGCTCTTTGGCTTTCACAACTTTGGTTCCTTGTGTTGGAATAGAACTAGTAGAAGCTTCGTATCCCAAACCTCTCTTATCTCTTGCATAATTGGCTGAAAATAATATGTTAGAAAGTTTGTTAGAGCCAACATTAAATTTCTCAAGCATACTATTAGACAAAGTTAAATCTCTTTTTGATGTAGTGAGTGCAGACTCAAGAGATTTAATCTTGTCAATGGCTTTTCCATATTCTAACTCAAGAATTTTCAACTTGTTAAGAAGCCCAACAACTTCTTCATCAAGTTTCATTTCATTGCGTGCAGCTTTTTCCAATTTGAGTGTTATACTATCCTTTTCAGTTGTAAGAAGTGACAACTTCTCTTTTAGGACTTTGTTTTCCTCGGATAGCTCTACATTTATTTTCAGTAATTCAGCACACAATTCTTCTAGATCTACATCTTTATCACTCTTCTCATCATCACTTGATGATTCATTGGATTCAATTGGTATTTCATTAAAATGATTTTTTGGAGATAAAGATGCAGTCATGGCCTTTAAATCTTCATTACTTGAACAACTTGATTCAGAGAGAATCAGAATCATCAAGCATGTCTTTCATTGCTTTCTTGGTTTTGGCCAGAAACTTGTTTGGACATTCATTGCCCATATGTCTAAAATTATGACATTTGAAGCATTGAGTTTTAGTTGACTTCCTTTTCTTATATGGCTTGTCGAAATTCTTAATTTTGGCATGTGGCCCAAACTTGGAAGATGAACCAAACTTTGGTCTTTGATATTACTCCTTTTTGTTTTTCAAAAACTTCTTGAATTTCTTTGTGAAATAAGCAACTTCATCATCACTAGAGATATCACTTTCTTCCTTTTCTGTAGTTTTCAAGGCTTCAAAAGCAATGTCTTTAGATTTTCTTGTTGAACAAAAACCAGCCTCAAAAGTTCTCAAATTTCCTATAAGTTCTTCAGGGAGAATAACATCAATATCTTTACTCTACTCAATAGCCGTAACTTTGACTTGAAATCTCTCGGGAAGAAATCTCAAAACCTTACGAACTATTTCGGAGTTAGAAATAACTTCACTCAATGCAAATGAGTTAATGACAATATCATTCAACTTGGCATAAAATTCATCAAAAAATTCATTATCATCCATTTTAATGGTTTCAAATTGGGTGGTTAACATTTGAAGCTTTGCTATTTTTACAGTCCTAGTACCTTCATGGGTTACCATTAAGATGTCCCATGCCTCCTTTGCTACTTCACAATTAGATATACGACGAAATTTGTCAGTCATTACAGCAGTAAAGATGGCATTAAGAGCCTTGCTATTTCTAGTAGCAACCTCACTATCTACGGCATCCCATTGTTCTTCTGGTTTGAGAACTTCTCTAGAATTGTCTATAGTTCCTATCATCATAGTAGGTGGAGACTAAGCAACCTCTATAGTTCTCCAAACTCTTTGGTCTATGGACTTTAAGAAAGCTCTCATCTTAGCTTTCCAATAAGGATAGTTACTTTCATTGAATAATGGAGGTTTATTTACTACACTACCCTCTCTTTGTGATTCCATAAGTCACAACAAGGATCACACTTAGGTTGTTAAACACTACAAGTGAACCTGCTCTGATACCAATTGAAAGTCTAAATGCGCCCTACGGTTAATGAATTAACCGTATGTCAATGTGACTAATGGTTAAACATCACACAATTACTAAGGTTAATGAATTACCTAATAAAAATTACTAAGGTGATAAATAGTAAAACAATAATCTCTTAACAAGGAGATTGACTTATTCGATTCTTAATATGCGGAATTAAGAACAAGAATCGAATATTTCAATCTCACAACAAGTATGAAAATATGCACAAGAGATTTTGCTAACGAGGAAACCCAAACTGAAAAAAACCCCAGGACCTAGTTTAGCAAAAATCCACTAAGAGTTATTAAAAACTTACAACCCGATTTACCACTTGATGGACACGACTTATGATTCCCTCTACGCTCCGATCAACTACGGTGCACAGTTCTTCCACAAATTTGAACCCCACGAATTTGCTTCTTAGTTGATTATCAATTCTCATGTATATAACTTGGAATCCACAAAGCCAACGTGAATGAGCTGCGCATATAATCCAATCCACGAACCAACGCCTCCCACAAAATGATGTGTCTCCAACTTGAACTCCACAAGTCCCACACCTTGAACCAATACTCGACTCCACGAGTATTTCACCACGAACTTGAATCTTCAAGCTCAACCACTGGAAATCTATCGGCAACAAAACTCAAGTTTTGATTTAAAATGGGAAGGATTAAACCATGTATAATAAGCTTGGAAGCTAAAGGTTTAGAGTTGAAACTCTCCAAGAACTTGTTGTTGAATAGGGTGAATGGTTGATTTGAACATGAATGAATCTACCCTATTTATAATGGTGATTCTCAGATCTAGATCTAAAATGCACCAAGTGTAATGAGTGTATTTCTAGATCTAGATCTAAGACACACCATTTGCAATGAGTGTGTTCTTAGATCTAATCCATGATAGCCTCATTTTACTAGGAAGAGCTCCCCACTAACCCCCGTAATCACTTATGACCTAACAAGGCCGAACATGGGGTTTAATAGAAAAATAAAAACCCAAAAAGAGAACTTTTTCGTGCAGATCTGGGCAATATTTTCGAAAGTAGCAAATTGCTTTTGAAAGCAGCAAGGGTGCTTTCGAAAGCAAGAAGCCTGATTTCTAAATCAAAGTCATCTGGAGACACCAAAATAGTTTGCTTTCGAAAGCACTAAGTTCCTTTCAAAAGCGAAGTAGCTTGTCAGCTTTCAGCACACTTTGCTTTCGAAAGCACTAAGTTACTTTCGAAAGCAAAACAGTCTAACAACTTTCAGCACACTTTGCTTTCGAAAGCACTAAGTTGTTTTCGAAAGCAAAATAGTCTGACAGCATTCAGCACACTTTGCTTTCAAAAGCAGCACCTTACTTTCAAAGCAGCTTTTGGTTACAGCACGTTTGGTCACAGTAATCCTTAAAACCGCGGCATTCTGAAAGCATTCTTTCAAACACTAATTTGAAGAGGTTTTGACATTTTTTACCATTCTGTTCTTTTTCATATGATCCAATTTGAACTATCCACCTAGTGTATTAAGTTTCTAAGTCACTTACCATCCTAAGTGAGTTCCGGTGTTTAGTTGAGTTTCTTGTAGTCTTTTCTTTGCAATGAACTGAACCACGACTCATTAACTCTAACTCAAGTTACATTGACCTTCTTGCGTTAACTTTGACACAAAATTTGACAAATATTACATGAGAGAACTCATCGACCTAACAAGAGTGATTTTCTCTCTCCTCCCCTTTTTTGGATAAGGACGAATTTTGACCCTTTGATAAAAAACGATCTGATAGCCAGAATTCGTCCCTACAGCTATAAATAGAAAGGGATGCCTTAGGTCTCAACACACTAGAAAATTTGGAAAGATTTTTGCACAAACTTCAAGAATTTATTTTCTTTCTTCAATGTTTTCGAAAATTATTCCAGGAGCTTTTCAAGTCTAAATTCAAGTGAGAGGAAGTATCATTTCATCCCATTTTTACCTTGAAGGCTTACCAAAAATGGTTTGAACAACAAAAATGGTGTAGGATTTCAAGGTGGAATCTCTTGCAATATTAGGAACTTGGGCAAAAGGCTAGGTAAAATTTCTTGTCCTCAAGCTTTTTATGCAAAATCAATCATGAATATTTTTCATACAATAAATGAATTTTGCCTTAAATATATATTCTGATATGTTAAAGTATGTAAATATCATATATATATGCATGTCATCTTGTTTAAATATAAGATAAAATGTCAAAATCATGTGTTGTATATGTTAAAAATAATCTGTATCATTTCATGTCTATATACAATATCATCATCATGTCTTAGGTTGTAAAGTAATGTTTTATATAAGTTAAATACCATTTACACCAATTTAGCCTAATTTTCATAAGAAAGCATGCTTACAATATGTATGTTAGTAAGAACATGAAGTTAAAAATACCATGAATGCTCCTTGAAAACATATGGAAATTTGATGTTCATCATTTTTGCACAAAAATGCACTTTTTGAACCATAAATATAAGTGGGATATAAAAAGAAAAGTGTTTGCAAGAAAAAACTACTTTTTGATCCGTAAAAAAAAATGGGATATAAAAACAAAGTAGTTTGTGTAAAAATACATCTTTTTGATCCATGATAACATGTGGGTTTCTATATAAAGTTGTTTTTCCTTTTGAATCATGATAATGTATGATTTACAGCATAAGTTGCTTTATTTACCAAAATGCCATCTTACATCTACTTTATTGTCAAAAAGTGATGTTTGTGCTTAGTGGGAAAAAGCTAGGGTCTTATTGAAAAGTAATAAAAATCTTAGGTTTGAATGTCACTTTTGCCCTTAAAATAATAAAATACTCCATAAGCCTTAAAATAAGCTTTAGTGGGCCCACACCCCACTTTTCTCATTCCTTAGATTTAAGTTTCATAATGGACATTATGGATTTTATATTTCAAGTTTGGGCTTTAGGCCCATTGTCAATCTTGGGCTTTAAAAAGCCCATTTCTAATGAAGTTGGATACACATCCACTTCACACAAAACGGGTTTTACAACGTATTTCTTCTCTTATGGTATTACAAACCCATTCTTTTCCAGACCCTAAAAACCTAATAGCTAAAAAAGATAATCTTTCCTAGAATAAGATAAATCTAGGTTAGGTTTGTCTGCCATTAGATTAAGGATGCATTAGCACTAGGTTGCTTGTTAATTTCAAGATTAGTCTAGGAATTCTCTTAAACTTGTTAAGTGAGACCACCATGGACGGGCATTTAAGCTCGACATTCGTGTCCACGCCGGGTCGATGGTCATGCTCACTTAACTAAGTCGGGTTAATTCTTAAACATACCCCATTTTGCGCTAATCATGATTTTCAAAAGAAAAGAAAAACAAATGATTTTTACATAACAAAAGAGTCATTTGCATGCATTCTAGTACTAGAATTTCATAAAGAGAATTAGGAATTCTAGATAAGTTTAGAATTAAGTTATGCTCATTTCATATGTGATGTGGTACACACATGTCATATTTTCAAAACCTACAGGTATATGTGAGTTTGTCCACACGTATCCCTTTTGCACGTGTTGAAAATACACGTGAGAAAAACATACTTTTAAAAATCCTCCATACACGCGCTTGTAAGCGCACGAGTGGTTTTCTTTCGCACGTGATAAGAGAAACACGTGTAGAATGTTTTCATAATCACTTTGGGCACGTATGCAATAACACACCCGTGTTATAAGACTTGAATTTTTCAAAAATTGCAAACTACCACATTTGTACGCATGTATTTAGAAAGTACACATGTCCTGCGTTGCTCGCTTGGAAGGAAGAACCAAGTGTTGCTTTTTGATAGCAAACGTGTCCGGACTTACATATGTTTCAAAATGTTTCGTACAACTCTCTTCGACTGTGCGAATTGCTTGCAAACACGTATAGAAGAGTAAATACATGTATCTTTGTCTTGCACGAACAATAATATTCGTACAATGTGCTACTCGGTGCACTTGCGAAATACTTCGCACGTGTCACTTTTTCGATACGTGCCTAATAATAGGCATTAGTATCAAATTTTTTCCCAGAAAACTTTAGAAGCATGAAACATAGTCTTAGAGGGGCTCAGACTTACTTTTCCTGTGCATACTCGTTTGTAGAATAATGATAGTTAGATTAAGCAAGACATCCTTAGTTATGAAGTAAGGGCCGATCTCACGATCGGGCGGTTATCGAGTGCCTAACTCCTTCCCGACCCGTACCTAGATTCCTTACCTCAAATCTCTAATTACAGACCAGTATATGAATCATCGCCATGATTTCTTAAAAACTCCAAAATTAGGGTGATTTTTAAAACTTGGGGCCTGATTCCTCTAATCAGGTGGCGGCTCCTACATCCTCACATATTTACCCCAGGTGGTAGAATTTTTGCTCGTCTTCTATTTTTTCACCCTCTCTCACCGAGCGGCGTGGAGTGTGGGGCAGGGTGAAAATTCATGATTCCACAAATTGGTGACTCCACTGGGGACACTCTCTTGGAGTAGAAGAATCCAACCTGAAAAATAACTAAGGGAATTTTAGGGTATTATTTGATCTTACACTTCTAGGTGTGCACCAACACACTTTATGCACCCATTCATTTTGCATCTTACATTATTCAACACTTTCCTTGATCCCAGTAGGAAAATCAAACCCGTGTTTGCAGCTTCGTCCTGACCAAAGGGTCGTATGGGATAAACGGAGTCGTATTTCACAAACTTAGCCTCATACCTAAGACCAACCTTCGGGTTGTGAGGTATATAACTGCTAAGGTACCCTAAACCACCCAATCGAGTCTAGAAAATCCCGGCATGCATGTAGTAGCGATAGATGTGGCCCTAGAAATAATCTCAAAGGACTGCATACATGTCGCACAAGTCTCGATGTACGGATCATGTAGGGATTATCTCTTTTGTATCTAACCTAGTTACAAAAAAATGCTAGGTACTAGGTGCTACGTGAACAAGTAGAAACTGAGAAAAAATACTCCGAAGGCCTAGTTCAGACCAACAAAAAGGTTGGAACGAGTGGAAAGTCCATCTATCACAAAAACGGAGTACATTGGAAGAGCAGAGAATATGGCAGAACAGTCGGAAGACGCTGCAATGTCAGACATTGGGAGAATCATCAAGGCATGCTTTGAGAAGCTGGTAAAGGATGACTTAAGACCAACTATAGAGCAGTTGGTGTCTGAGAAGCTGGGAGGTTAGGATAAAGAGAGTACGCTACCACCTGTTTATAACACCGAGAAAGAACAGACCTCGAGTGCAGGGGCGAGGGAGGCAGCGCGTACTCACTACCAAGAACCAGCAAAAACCTATCCGATCCATAACTTTCTTAATGTGGCGCAGAAACATCGGACCATACTGGACATAAGAAAGCTCCCTCCCTACCCCTGGTGTGTCTGATGATGAAATCGAAGTGCATGAAGAAGGACAGGTGAAAGGCAAAGAGAAAGTTTTGCCATCCCCCAGAAATGGTAGAGGTACAGGAGAGATTCAGCCGTTTAGAAAGGGGATCCACTTATGATATCAATTCTTGGTATCAATGACCGGATGAACAGCTGTCGCGAAACTTCAAATACCCCGAAAAGAAGCAGTATGACGGGTCGGGTTCACACTAAGTGCACGTCATAATGTATATGGACTGCATAAAGCCACTGGGTATGCGCGACAGTATGTTGTCCCATATTTTTCGGAGAACTCTAATCGGAAAAATGCTAGAATGGTCAATCGCCCTGGATAGAAGCAAGTATCCTAGTTGGACCAAGTTAGCAAACACGTTCGTTAAACACTTCACTTATAGAACAGATGGGAAGTTTACGCGAAGGCAGCTTGAAGCCCTGCAACAGTCACCTGATGAATCTTTTACGGATTTCGTAGCTAAATGGAGGTTGAAGGTTAGGAGCATAATAGGGAGACCTACAAAGGAAGAATAGATTTGAGTAAAAGCATAAGACCTACCTTTCAGGCCGCTCTAAGCATGGTGACACCAAAAAGGCTGGAAAAGTTCATCCAAGCTGCAACCAATGTCGAAGATTCCATAAAGAGTGGATATATGTCTGCAACAATAACAACCCAGGCTTCTGAAGTGAAGGGAAAGAATAAAGAGCATGTTAACTAGGCGTCATATTCAAAGAAACAAGTAAACGTTGCTCAAGAAGAGCAGCCAAAACCGAAAGTTTACCAGATTAAGTTTCAGGGGAGCCAACAGGCACGAGCCCCATGCTCAGTGCACTACTCCCAGGTTTGTTGGAGGCCGGCCTGGTCACATTACTGGAATCCAAGCCCGTCAGGGATCCACCACCACCGTGGTATAACGTCAACCAGTATTGTGACTACCACCAATGACCAGGCCACCTGATAGACAAGTACTGGTCGCGAAGGCATGCGATTCTGGATTTGCTTGATGCAGGGAAGATCAAAATAGAGGGAGTGCAGATCCCTGCCAAGCCAAATGTACCCACTAATTCGCTACCAAAGCATCCAGTTCAGGGACAGAGTAATGTGAATTATGTGGGGATCGAAGAGTCTGGAGATCCTACAAAGCTAGTCTAGAGAAGAGAATCTATGGAGGTTGTACCAGTTTTTCAGTGTACCACAAGTTAGAACGAGCACATGTCAAGTTGGAGAATCCAGCCAAAAGCCCCCCACCATCAGCAAGCTTGCCTCCATGAGCAAGAAGTTAGAGCTAGAAAAGTTTTGGCTGATCCAAACCAAGGAAATGATGCAAGCCCAGGAAAGGGAGCAGGAGAGTCGGGATTCTGATCCAGTCATGATAGAGCAACTGAAGAAAACTTCTTTGTTCACCATCAACAATTTGGTCTCCGTCACATTTAAGGTAGAGAAGGCTATATGGATGGAGGATCTGTTAAACCTCCAATCGACCTAAAAGAAAGTCTTATCCCAAAGACTCAGGATCATATCTGGACGGATTGGTTAAAAGAATTAGCTGAAGAATGCCAGGACGTTCAGCATCAAACAAGGATAGGAAAGGTTTATAAACCAGCACACTTGAGAGCTGATAATCCAGCGGCGGTTGTTAGAGGCCAGCTTTTTTAGACATTTCCACATAAGCCTAGAGAAGAGGAAGACAGGCTAGTAGTGGATCAACTTTAGAGGACGAAAGCCAACGTATCTGTTTGGGGCTTATTAGAAGCTTCGAGCAAGCATAAAGAAGCTCTCTTGACGGCACGCAATGGCATACAGGTTGACATTGGGATAACTCCAGAGGAATTAGTAGCAATAGTGGCCCAGGTTAGGGGAATCCCTACAGTATCATTTTTAGATGAAGACTTGCCAGAAGAAGGGGCAAGACACAATCGAGCCTTGAATATCACTGTTGGTTGGAATCACCTAATCATCACATTAGTACTGGTAGATAGTGGTTCTGGGGTAAACATTTGTACCCTAAAAATGGCTAAAATAATGGTCTTGAAAGAAGAAGATATGGCTTTTCAAGAAGGGACCACAAGAGCTGTGAAAGGGTTTAATAATGGAAAGAAAATAGTAGCTGGTGAATTTATAACCACAATTCAGATTGGTTGGGTATGGATAGAAGCACACTTCCTGGTCATGGATATTGACGCCAACTTCAACCTATTGCTGGGTCATCCGTGGCTGCATTAGAATAATGCCATGGCATCCACTGTACATCAAAAGCTGAAGTTCCCGCACAATGGAAGGATAGTGGTGATTTTTAGTGATGAGGATGAAGCCTAAGAAATGGCCAATCATAAAAAAAAAAAGCGTCATGCCAGTAATTGAGCCAGTCGGAACATTGTGTAACTACACTGAAGAAGCAGTCAATATCTTGCAAGTGAGACCCATGATCAGAGAGAAGATTCCTAGCGGTTTTGATTGTGGAAACCAAAGAGTGGCTTACCTTTTATAGAAACAGAGGTTCTTTCCAGGAATGGGTTTAGGAAGATGCCATCAGGTATAAATTAGCCATTAGAAAGCAAAGCAGTGGCACCCGAGGGAACGTATGGTTTGGGTTACCATCCATCGAGAGAAGAAATCCACAGGAATCAGATTGAGAAAGGAAGGAAAGCACAGGCAAAGAACAGAGGTGAACCTTGTGTCACACCATCTATTGATTGGTCCAAGCAGCCCAAGTATTCAGAATAGTTCGTACAGAAAGGTCAATGTTCAGCTATACCTGCTCCTCGAAAGAAACTGGGTGTCTCCCAACAAGAAACAGTGGAATTACCAGATGACACTATGTTAATTGGAGTCAGTCAGTTGTACTCAGAATCCAGCTCAGAACAAGGAGTTGTCCTAAGTATCTGCGTGATCTCTGAAGAAGAATTAGAGTTAGATGATACGATAACCTCGAGCCTAAGATGGATGACTGTCGAGGAGTATATAACATCCAGAACTCAATGGGCGAACGTAGAAGAATATCATACAGCGTTCATACTTCCAAAGAAGAAAATGACAGGACTAGAATACCGAGAATACCTTCCACCAGTCAATCAGAGAATGACAACAGTGCAGTTCCGGGCTTCCCTTCAGCCCGTCAAAAAGAAAAAGATCACCTCAACCTTGGAGGCAAATACCAGAAGCATGCAACTGACGCATATCGGATGGTACTTAGGCAAGCATATATGGTGGAGGCAGAGCCACCACAGTCAATAGTTGATCAATACCACGCAGCACAGGAGTTAGATGCATCTCCTCAAAGTGTTGGTAGTCAGAGCAAAGACAACCAAGAAAGGTGGGAAGTGATACTGCGTGAAAGCCTCACAGATACGCAATGGATCAATATGATCTCAGAAGAGATGGACCTCCAGCTTCATCTTCTCGTCCGTTCTACTTTTGATAATGATATCACTATCAATGCTAACCTTTTTGCAAGTAGGTCTTTCGAGGCCACGACATCTGGTACCAAAAAAAAATGACCTGAATCAATTGGGAGTAGGGGTAACCTCGTCTGAGGAGGGAGATTCATGGGCCCCATCAGATTTTGTTTCTACTTTAAGTTTTCCATTATTTTCAAAAAACCAAAAAAACTAAAATATTTTCAAAAACAAAAAAAAATTTAAAAAATCAAAAAACTAAATAGAAGTTTTGTGCATAAATAAAAATGATTTTAGAGAAGCAATACTTGACCTCAAAATTGGCACTGAAGATAAATGTGAGTCCAAAGATGACAACTGGGTCACCACTCGGGAAGAAGTGCATGAGGAGATCCAGGAGCTGTTGGATTGTCACGAGGGCAGGTCTCCATCAACCAAGGAGGACTCTGAATTGATAAACCTGAACTCTGAAGACTGACCTCAGTTGGTGAAGATTGGTACCGCATTATCTCGAGATGAGAATGAGACATTAATTGGGTTGCTAAAGGAGCACAAGGACATCTTTGCTTGGTCATACGAGGACATGCCAGGGCTGGACACTGAGATAGTAGTGCACGAGCTGCCAACCTATTCCGATGCTAAGCCGGTAAAGTAGAAGCTCAAGAGACTGAGACCAGAATGGACAGTAAAGATCAAAGAAGAAATCACCAACCAATTAGATGCAAAATTTCTAGTCCCAGTCACATATACCAAGTGGTTGGCAAACATAGTGCCAGTGCCCATGAAGGATATGAAGGTTCGAATGTGCATCGACTATCGAAACCTCAATAAGGCAAGCCCAAAAGACGACTTTCCGTTGCCACACATTGACATATTGGTTGATAACGCCGCCGACCACCGTCTATTATCCTTTATGGATAGGTTTTTAGGGTATAATCAGATCAAGATGGCAGAAGAAGACATGGCAAAAACTTCCTTTGTCACACCATGGGGAGTCTACTGCTACCGAGTAATGCACAAGAGGGCTATGACTACTATCTTCCATGACATGATGCACAAAGAGATCGAAGTGTATGTGGATGACCTGATTGCAAAGTCAGAAAAAAAGAGGACCACATCCGAAACCTCGCCAAACTCTTCAGGTGCCTCCAGAAGTTCAAATTGCGCCTTAATCCAAACAAGTGTATATAGAGGTGTCAATTGGGCTGTGCCGCCCAGGCACGACACGGTCCAGCACGGCCACGTGGTAGCCTAGCCCAGCCTAGCCCATCCCATTTCATGCCTGGGTGTCGTGCTAGGCATGCCTCTTGAGCCCTGTAGCACGAGCACAGCACATGCACGATTTTAGCCCAGCACGGCACGAATCCAGCATGAGTCCAGCACGAATAGGCATGACACGATGGGCCAGCACGAAGCACGACCCAAAGCACGACACAATGGGCCAAAGCACGGCCCAAGCACGACCCATAACAAGGTTTTTAATTTTTTTTAATAAAAACCTATTACTAAGTTTTGAACCTTGGTCTTAGGGGTTGACTTATGACTCTTTGACCAATTAACTTACAAGCTTTTTTTGACATTAATTTGAAGTTTTTAATTTTTATTAATACATTATAGTAATTTGTCTTAATTGATGGTTATGAGGATTATGTGTGATGATGATCATACATCATGATGTGTATGTGATTGTCATAATGGATGATAATAGTGATGATGATGGGTGATAATGATGGTTCTACTACTACATGGTCTATTTTATCATTTCAGGTTATGGAGTTTTATCCTTAGAGTGAGCTTAGGTAGGTTTAGGTTTAGGGTTATATTAGAAAAGGAAACCTTTATTATAATTGAGTAAGTGTAATGGTGGAATCATTATCCATAATCATCATGTGTCATTATCACCATCTCTACCACCATTATGAATATCCCATCATCATCAACTACCATTATTAACATCACCCATAATTACCATCACTATCATCATCATCCATCATGATTTGCCTTCATCATCATCATCCATTATGATTAGCTTTCGTCATCATCATCCATCATTATTACGATCCATATTACGTGACTGCCCATCGTGATGAATTACCATTTACCAAATTTAAGTATGAAAATGGATCGGCATACAGTCTTATTTGTACATTTTGCATGTACAGTGACATATAGAGCCCACATGAGGTTGATCTAACTGCTGATATTTTTTGAGAATGTTCTTTTCACCTTGTAGATCATCCTCACAAAAAATTATCCCATTCTAAAACTGGTAGCCCCATAAATTGACTCTTTTTCTCACTGTTCATTGTTTACCGTTAATTCTTAATCAACTTCTAATCATTTTTTGATGGGGCTATAAATTTTAGAATGAAATGATTTTTGGTAAAGATGTTCTACTCATCTTGTATATCATTCTCACAAAAAATCAGCTCTTGTTTCCTCACCATGTGGGCCCCACAACTAGTGAAATAATAACGATGTATAAATAACAATGTAGGATCCCGACTCTTTTAAGTATAATTGTAAAAAAACCTAAGTTTGAAGCAATAAAAACTAGTAGCCTAGTTGGTAAGGGTTCATTCTACTTTCATACACAACCGAGGTTCAAACTTCTTTAGCAACATTTTTTACAAAAAAATTTACAACTTAGTGGGCGGCCTACTAGCACGATGGGCTGGCACGGCCCATCACGAGTGTTAACGTGCTGGGCCACTGGGCTATGCTGGGCTGACCAAAATGGTGACTCGGTACGGCACGGCCCAGCACGAAATCCAGTCGTGCTGGCCATGCTTCGTGCCGTGCTGGCACAGCTTATTGGCTTGGCACGGCCCAATTAACACCTCTAAGTGTATATTTGCGATAAAATCTGAGAAGTTGCTGGGATTCATTGTCAGTCACAGAGGAATTAAGGTGGACCCATCTAAAGTAAAGGCAATCATGGAAATGCCACCACCCAGAGATGAGAAGGAAATTTGTGGGTTTATAGGGAATATTCAGTACATCAGCAGGTTCATCGCACAACTTACACCAATCTGCGAGCCTATCTTCAAACTACTAAGGAAAAATATTCAGAAGACATGGAATGAAGATTATCAGAAAGCGTTCGACAGAATTAAGGAGTACCTCTTGAGTCCTCCAGTGCTAGTTCCCCTATTCTAGGAAAGCCCTTGATCTTATATATCACTATGATGGACACCTCAGTGGGAGCAGCTTTAGGGCAATATCATGATGACAGTGGTAAAGAAAGAGCCATTTATTACATTAGCAAGACCTTGTCCGGGTATGAAACAAGATACACACCTCTGGAAAAGACTTACTTTGCATTGGTATGGGCCGCGAAAAGGCTCAGACACTACATGCTGTCTCATTTAATCCAATTGCTCTCACGAATGGATCCCATTAATAGCTGGCACTATCTGGGAGAACAACTAGGTTGCAACTACTTCTATCAGAATTTGACGTAACTTATGTCACACAGAAGTCTATAAAAGGAAAAGCAATAGCTGATCATCTTGCAGCCCATCTGGTCCTAGATAGGGACACGATGATAACGGAATTCCGTGATGAATATGTTTTGTCTACAGAACCCAAAAAAGTAGAAGAAGTGGCGCCTTGGAAAATATATTTTAACGGAGCCCATAATAAGATAGGCAGAGGAGTAGGGGCAATGCTAGTGTCTCCGAAAGAAGTAGAACACCTATTGCCATCAGATTAGGGTTCCGTTGCTTAAATAACATTGCAGAGTATGAGGCATGTATCGCTGGTTTAAAGGCGGCTCTCGCTCTATCAGTTTAAAAGGCTAATGGTTCACGGTGATTCTCTCTTGATCATTAAACAAGTTCAAGGTGAATGGAAACTGAAGAATGAACAGTTGATCCCTTATCATGAGTACCTCCTAAAATTGGTCAAGAAGTTCGATGAAGTCGAGTTCCATCATATATTTAGGAATAAGAACTACTGTGCGAACGCTTTAGCAGTGTTATAGCAACAGTTTGACCAATTAAGGTAATCTAGAGAGATGAATCTGCATACTCTTACCAGGTGCAAGAGTTCGAAGAAGAAGAGTTTAGCGAACCATGGTATGCAGAAATCAAGAGGTTCTTGGAGACACACGATTATCCAGAAGGTACAACAAAGAAAGATCGATGGTTCATCAGATCATGGGCCTCAGGATTTACTCTATGTGGAGGCAGCATATATAGGAGATCTTTTGACAATGCACTATTGATGTGTCTGGACAAGGAGGAAGCATTGCATATTTTGGAAGAAGTCCATGCCGGGGTATGTGGTCCTCACATGAATGAACGAATGTTGGCTAATAAGATCTGCAGGTATGGTTACTTTTGGCGAACAATGGACATTTACTGTGTAAGGTTCGTGAGAAAATGTCAAGAATGTCAGATACACGGAGATCTTATTCCTCTAGCGGATCTAAACTGTCTGACATCACCTTGGCCTTTCTCAACCTGGGAATTGACGTGATAGGCAAGATACACCCACCGTCATCAAATGGGCAGAATCATATCATCGTGGCCATTGACTATTTCACTAAGTGGGTTGAAGCAATCTCTTGTAAGAGTGTCAAGTCGACTCCCACTGCAAGGTTTATCCAGAATCAGATCATCTGTAGGTATAGAGTGCCTCACGAAGTCATCTCCGACAACGGTCTAAACTTTATCATCTCCGAGGTTCACCATTTGTTCGATAAGTATAAGATCCAATATCATAATTCGTCGCCCCATAGGCCACAAACCAATAGAGTAATGGAGGCTGCCAACAAGACGTTGGTGAGGATTATAAAGAAGATGACTGTGACTTATAAAGATTGGAGTGACAAGTTGCCTTATGCATTATGGGCTTATCGCACATCTATTCGGACGCCGGCAGGGGCAACACCCTTCGCATTTGTGTATGGAATGGAGGCCGTACTCCCGATCGAGATTGAAATTCCAACTCTTAGAGTTCTGAAGGAGGGAACTGAAGATGAAGCTGATTGGATCCAGTCCAGAGTTGATGTTTTGAATTGCATTGACGAGAAAAGAATAGATGGAGCATGTCACGCACAATCTTATCAGTAAAGGATCGCTTGTAGCTTCAACAAGAAAGTCCGACCAAAGAATTTTGGTGAAGGAGACTGTGTGCTTAAAGAAATCAGGCCCGTGGATCATTCTGACGCAAGGGGCAAATTCAAGCCAAATTGGGAAGGTCCCTTCATCATTAAAGACATCCTCTCAGGGATGGCGATCCGATTAACAGACCTCGACGGGATTGAGCACTAGAGGCCTACAAATGCGGACCAACTCAAGAAGTACTACACCTAAGGTAGCTGCTCCACTCATAGGCTCGGGACAAGTGAAGGTGACCGGGGTCAGAAGGAAAATGAGGCATTTCATTAGCCGATACCTCTAAAACCCATAAAGAACCTAATTGAAACTTCATGTCCGCTAGAAAACAAGTTTGAGCCTTAAACCTTTTCTTATACATAACAAATAATCCCCTCTCCCAACCCGAGAGTTTATCTTCTTTCTTGCGCATATATTTCCGCTCAAGGGGCAACAATATTCAGAAATCCAAAAAAATCATATATTCAAAAATCCAAAAAAATTAAATATTTCAAAAATCCAAAAGAAGTGGAAAAACTCAAAAATCAAAAGCAATAAAGTGTCTTGCGAGCCCTAAGTTAAGCAAGGGGCAGTAATAAAGAGAGGGAAAAGCCAAAAAAGTTAGACTCATCAATTTTTGAGCCTTTATCCCTTCTTTCTGGCCAACCTAAGCCACGCTACAACCTAAAAGACCTCATGGACTTCGTAAGCAACACAAGACTGTGGTCGAGGAGAAGGTGGAGGGCTTCCAAAAAATGAAGAAGAAAAATACTCAAGAATATAAATCGTATTCTGAAGAATAAAGACATGGGAAAATTTGATCTGCATTTGTAAGCCTCAAAGTGCAAAGCCCTTAGAATCGAGGGGCTAGTCGGCATACTCAACGAAGATAGCAAGATATGACGATGGCAGGCGTGCAGGCAGTCCTCATTCAAAAGGAATATAACTTTCCCATGGTAATGATGTCAGCGCCAAAATCAAGTCTCTAGGTGATTTGGTATCCATCAGATCCAACGACCGAAGTCAAAAAGATAAAGTCCAGAGCAAAGCAAGGTCAAGTAAAGAAAGTGGCGACATGCCAATGTGACCCTAGCTATTCAGACAAATATTCATAATCATATCCAAGTTAAGGGGACCATTTGCCATCCGCTTTTACCTTTTTAAAAAAAAAAAAAAACAAAAAACACAAATAAAAAGATTTTCGAAAAGTGAGAAAAAGATTTTGTTTTCAAAACCTTGTCTGGAGGGGAGCCTATGAGGATAGATTTAGGATGCTAAGGCTATGCTTTGCATGGTTTTAGTCTAGGTATCTGAGGCAAAAATCTCCAAAAGACAAGTGAGATTTCCAAAATATCACTTTTTATCAGCTTTCGAAAAGATTTTTGTTTTTAAAACCTTGTCTGGCGGAACGCCTATGAGGATAAACCTAGGATGCTTACATGACCTTGGTTTAGGCATCTGAGGCATAAAATTCCTAAAAGACAAGTGAGGTTTACAAAACCAAGGAAAAGACTTTCGAAAAAAATCCAGAACATCTAGGTTGTTATATGCATACATAATTGAGTTTTCCTAACATCAATGAGCTGTCTTGTGCAGGAATTGAAAAACATAAATTACAAGGAAAATCTATAAGTGCAGGAACCAGCCCCCACGAGAAGAGAAACTACCATCTCATTCGCTGTGCCTTAAGCGCGCCACCTCAGCCTCTAGCTCTCTCACCCGCCCCTTAAGACGGGCGTTATCTCTTCTCAACGAAGAAGCCTCCTGCTTTAATACAACATTTTCTCCCACTAAGCGCATGACGTTCTCACGAAGTTCATTCCAGTGCACTGAGATGTCACACAAACCTATGGCAAGATCGCGTATAACCAGGCGAATCCTGTACACCATCCTGAGAAGCTCAGAAAAAGGGCCTCGAATAGACTGCAAAGTAAAAAAGATGTAATCAAAGAATTGGCCTACAAGGGGCAATCAGTAACAATAAAATGTCACTTTCAGCAGGAAATTCAGGGAGTTAAGGAAGTCCCAGAATCTGATCATCGTCAGAGCAAGGAATATCTTGAGGGGATGGGTTCCCGGGCCAAGGCATGGTGATACGCCAAGAAGGGAAGTGGATCATGTCGAACACCTCTATGTTTGCAGAAGGAGGAACCATTTCTTCTGGCTCCAGTGGCTGCCAATACGACAAATAAGAATCAGAAGAGTATCCAGATAAACTAAAGAAGAATGAATCTGAAATTACTTACCGGTGGCCGAGGCGGGGATTCACACCCTAACGCCTCCTCCGCCTCTTCTTCCTCCTCTTCCTCTTCTTCCCCTTCGTCTTCATCTTCAGCAGCACGAAGGATGGGACCTAGAGAATTTGTGGCCCAATAAGATGGATAATCCGCTTCCTCACGAGTCAACTCCTCCATGGTAAAATGCCCCTCACCAGCCACGTCCTCCATCTCATTCCCCAGAAGGCACGAATATCCCGTGACAATGGGAGGAAAGAACTGAGGGACTCTGTCAATGAAGCAGAACTGCTGGGTGCACCTTTCACCAAGGTGCCAAAGACAGTAGTTGGGACCCCTCAAAAGGAAGTAGACCTCAGAAATGGCATGCACCCTGGCTAGAGCAGGATGGAACCCATAGTTCAGGTGACACCAATGACCATTACAGATCTGCCCAGAGAATAAGTGGCATGGTCAAACTAAAGAAATTAGCTGTCAACAAGGAAAAAATGAGGAGTATAACTTACCGATTCTAAGGCGATGTTCTCCAGCGTCAGCCAGTATTCAGTAAGACGATCGTCCCTCGGCATGGGCCGGATAACCCTCTTCATACCAGAACACAATCCTCGGAATGAAAGAGTTGCAGACCGAAAGTGGCTGGAGAGGTACATGAGCGATAAAGTACTCGTAGTACCAAATCTGGAGAAGCAGGCAAAATCAACAAGCAGCTAAAGAACATCGTAAAAAGCAAGATCAGGGGCAAGTATAACGCTTATTAACAACACGGCCAAGAAACAACATGCAGACTTGAAATTCTCCTAGGTAACTCTTGACAGGTGAAATAGGAAATAAGATAAGAAGCAGTTCCCCCAATCGAAATTGCCTACGTGCCATAAAGAAGAAAGGCCAGCCAGGTGCCCTACCTTGAGCTTGTTGTTGGTGGAGGATAAGAATAAGTTGCCCAACACATAATGAAGAAAGGCTCGGGTCATACAATCAATTTCCAGATTCATGCCAACAACCTCCAGCTCAGAAAAGGAAGAAGATAGACAACCAAGATGGATATTGTAACTCCCTCTGAATGCCGAGGATCAAAATGTGCCCCTAGTAGAGTCTGAACCTCCCCAACAGTAAAATCGAATCTCCTAGGAATAGGAGCGTCGTGGCCGATAGGAATGCCAGTGATCATAGTGTAATCCAGAGGAGTAAGTTCCAGCTCTCCAGCGGGAAAATGGAAGGTATTGGTGTTATCCCACCACCTCTCCGTCAAAGCCCAGTACACCACCACATCATCGTTGGTGGATAACGAATCGAGGCAATGATGAATGTTCAAAAAAGAACACCCCTGCAACAAAGATAAGTTCCAACATCAGCCGCGTTTGATAAAGCACGGTGGAGATATCATAGAGACGAGCCTGATCCATATCTTCATCCATACTACCACAGGAGAATGCCTGGGGAAAAGTGCAACTATATCATCATCAAAGGGAGTATTCTAACATTAAATAGGGACAAAGAAAGCCATCTTTTCAAAAATCAACCTAAGAAGTGGGGTTGAATTTCAAAATCAACCCAAGAAGTGGGGTTAAATTATCATTATTTCAAAAATTAACCCAAGAAGTGGGGTTAAAACATCATGTTTTCAAAATCAACCCAAGAAGTGGGGTTGAGTCATCATGTTTTCAAAATCAACCCAAGAAGTGGGGTTGAAACATCATGTTTTAAAAAATCAGCCCAATAATGGGGCTGAAATAACATTTTCCCAAATGCATTTTCAAAAAAAAAATGTTTTTTTACAAACTGTTGCCCACGGCTTGAGCATGATCTACTCTTTCCATGGGAAGCCCAGGTGGGTGATGAAACCTACCCATCTGAGCAGATTAAGTGGTGTTCACTACCCACGATCTGCCACTTCCTTTGTTGCTTTTTTTTTTTTTTTAAAAAAAAGAAGAGAAAAGAACACACATAAAATCTTGATCTAACATACAAATTTCATGATGTGCACGAAGGAGACCACATACAGGCATACAAATCTCCATGGCTCGAAATTGCAAAAAATCTAATCCAAGCTATGATTTGGTGCCAAAATATGAAGCTGATGAAGAAGACGACCTACTCCAAAGTCGAAGCCTGATCTACGATTTGGTGCCAAAATATGACAGTTTGGTGGAGAAGACGACCTACTCCAAGCTTTGGGTGGCCATTAATAGAGGGAGTTTGCTCTCTCTTTCCTAAACTGATGAAGAATAAGAAGTGGGGAAGAAGAGTCTGTCGACTTCCCTCCCCCACATCCCTCTCTTTATTCCCACTTTCCTCATTGGGAAGTGGGACCATTTTTTAAAAAAGGGAGCTTTGACCGAATCTAACTCTGGCACATTTTTCAAAAAAAAGGGAGGAACAGATGTTGAATGGCCAGGGTCCCTAACCGTTGATGCCAAACAGCTAGGGGTCCCTAGCCGTTGATGCCCAATGGCTAGGGTACCCTGGTCGTTAGCACCCAAATGGCTAGGGTACCCTGGCGGTTGATCCCAGACGATCAGGGATGCTAGGTCGTTAGCACCCAAACGGCTAAGGAGGACTAAGGGTTTAGGTTCGAACCCTGACCATCAGACAATAATGAGCTCCGTTTTCTTTGCACGTACAATCTTAGTGGAACCTAGAAAGCTAAGTCCCAATTATTTCCTGACAGTGCAAGTACATGTCTTAGTACAACAAAAAGCAAAAATGAAAAAGTGCAAGACAACAACAATATAGGATTCGTCAGAAACTAATATAAAGTTTACTGTCTTTCCTCATAGTAACAACCGTCAGTCATCGAAGGCATTGAAAAACCGACGCCAGTCCTTGTACTCATCACTCCGTGAAATTATGTGCCTATCTGAGACTTCAAGGACTGGTTTTTGCCATCCTCTAGCCATAGAAGCCGAAATCTGGGCAGTCAATTCAGTGGGTCCATAAAAACGGCCAGAAAGATCAGGTACATCTTTATAAAAGCTGAATTACCGGATAATCAGTTTTGGATAGTAAAAGTCCTCTTCGTCAAGCTCATAATATAGATGACACAATGGCCCCTAAAATGGGAGCAACGCAAATGCACAGGCCAGTGCGTTATGTGCCACCGAATGGCGTTGGTAGAAAGAACTGACAACCAGTTGCGAGGTAGTCAGGGAGGCGATTGTCATAAACATGTCGCGCATACGAGTCTACAACATTAACTCTCTACCTTCTAAGAACTCAACTCTCTTCAAGTGCTTCGCCAACTATATCTGCAAGATTCTAACAGAATGATAAGAATTGGACTCTCAAAGAATGGACAAAAGGACAAGAAATGGTGTCTCACCGGGAAGATGTAAGGGCTTTTAGTGATAGCATGAGGGTCAAAGTCGAAGTCAAAGCAGTCAAACATTTTCCCCAGAATAGTAGGGGCGATGCAACCTCCATCACGTGTTTGGAAGAGGACCGAAATAACAAGAGGGGAGCAATACCGTCCGTCTTGCCAGAATAGGAAGAGTCCAGCAACACAAAGGCAGAAAGTGCGCCCCCTGGTATCCGAATCCGGGTAATGATGAAAGGACTGAGCAATGTTTCCAAATAAAGCTCCCGTGGAGTGAAAAACCAATCCAACACATTGGCAAAAAAATGGCTAGTAAAATTTAAAAAGTCCATGCGGGAAACACCATCAGGAAGAGGAATGATCAAAGTGTCGGTCAGCTTGAATCCTAAAATCTTTCTAAACCCCTCCGAGGTTGGGCACAAGTAACAAAATCTAAAGCGGAAAAGCTGAACGGGTGGACTCCAGTAAGTCCAAACCGCCTGTACTAAACGCAAGTTGGGAGTAACTCAGCAAAGATTTACAACGTGACCAAGCTTAAATTCTATCACAGCGTTGCATTTAACATCCCCCATTCCCTTGATCCAACTTCAGACGTTAGCCATGGCTGATGATAGGGCAAGAATAGGGCAAAATTCTTAAATAAAGCCTTTAAAGAAGAAAATGAGATGAGTTTCAGGAACTTGGGATGCAGAATTTATAGTCAAAGGTGAAAGACAAGCATCTATCAAAAAGGGGAAATGGATGAATGATATTTCTCCAGACCAAAGGCAACAACTGGAAAAGAACAAAAGTACAACATCTTTTATTCTTTAGTAGCCAATCTACCATCCAAAAATAAAATGCACAAGTGGGTACTCCAACGACATCTTTACGTCAAAACACAATAAACTGAGAAGAAAATCAACTAAAATCCACCCCGAGGAGGGTTGTCTTAGGCACAGGGTTTTTAGCACCCAAACACAAAATGAGAGGTGGTTAGTGGTCCCGCGAGACTTTTCGCGCGTTTGGCACCGAACGGCTAGCCCCCTAGCCATTGGTGCCAAACCACCAGCCCCCTGGTCGTTGGCACCAAACGGCCAGGCTCTTCCTGGCTGTTGACACCAAACGGTCGGGGCAGCCTTAGCCGTTTACACCATCTTCTCTCTCTAATCGAGGTTCTCGTCTCATTTTTCGTTTTGTGATAGGACACGCCGATACGCATACGCCAAACGGCCAGGGAAACCCTAGCCGTTCAGCACAAATGGCCAAGGGACCCTAGCTGTTCAGCACAAATAGCTAGGGTAGCCCCAGATGTTTGCCTCTTTTTCTTTCTCCTGTCAACTTTTCTGGGCGCACGTCAGACACATGTTAGTGTGCATGCACCCGATGTCTAGGTCCCCCTAGACATCCAGAGTGATTTTCTCTCTCCTCCCCTTTTTTGGATAAGGATGAAGTTTGACCCTTTGATAAAAAATGATCTGACAGCCAGAATTTCTCCCTACACCTATAAATAGAAAGAACCTTGGGTCTCAACACACTAGAAACTTTGGAGAGATTTTTGCACAGACTTCAAGAATTTCTTTTCTTTCTTCTTTGTTTTCAAAAACCATTCCAGGAGCTTTTCAAGTTTAGTTTCTAGTGAGAGAAAGTATCATTTCATCCCATTTTTACCTTGGAGGCTTACCAAAAGGCTAGGTAAAATTTCTTGTCCTCAAGTTTTTTGGGTAAAATCAATCATGTATATTTTTCATACAATAAATGAATTTTGCCTTGAATATATATTTTGATATGTCAAAGTATGTAAATATCATATATATGTATATATATATATATGCATGTCATCTTGTTTAAATATAAGATAAAATATCAAAATCGTGTGTTGTATATGTTAAAAATAATTTGTATCATTTCATGTTTATATACAATATCATCATCATGTCTTAGGTTTCAAAGTAATGTTGTATTTAAGTTAAAATGCCATTTACACCAATTTAGCCTAATTTTCATAAGAAGGCATGCTTGTAATATGTATGTTAGTAAGAACATGAAGTTAAAAATACCAAGAATGCTCCTTGAAAACATATGGAAATTTGATGTTCATCATTTTTGCACAAAAATGCACTTTTGATCCATAAAAATAAGTGGGATATAAAAAGAAAAGTGTTTGCAAGAAAAAACCACTTTTTAATCCATAAAAATAAATAGGATATAAAAACAAAGTAGTTTGTGTAAAAATACATCTTTTTGATCCATGATATGCATGTGGGTTTCTATATAAAGTTACTATTGCTTTTGAATCATGATAATGTATGATTTACTGCATCAGTTGCTTTATTTACCAAAACGCTATCTTACATCTACTTTATTGTCAAAAAGTGATGTTTGTGCTTAGTGGGCAAAAGCGATGGTTTTATTGAAAAGTAATAAAAATCTTAGGTTTGAAATGTCACTTTTACCCCTAAACTCATAAAATATTTTATAATCCTTAAAATAAGCTTTAGTGGGCCCAGACCCCACTTTTCTCATTCCTTGGATTTAAGGTTCATAATGGACATTATGGATTTATATATTAAGTTTGGGCCTTAGGCCCATTGTCAATCTTGGGCTTCAAAAATCCCATTTCCAATGAAGTTAGATACACATCCACTTCACACAAAACAGGGTTTTACAACCCATTTCCTCTCTTATGGGCTTACAAACCCATTCTTTCCCAAACCCAAAAAACCTAATAGCTAAAAAAGATAATCTTTCCTAGAATAAGATAAATCTAGGTTAGGTTTGTTTGGCTTTAGATTAAGGATGCATTAGCACTAGGTTATTTGTTAATTTTGGGATTAGTCTAGAAATTCTTCTAAACTTGTTAAGTGAGACCACTATGAATGGGCATTTAAGCTCGACATTCGTGTCCACGCTGGGTCGATGGTCATGCTTACTTAACTAAGTCGGGTTAATTCCTAAATGGACCCCACTTTGCGCTAATCATTATTTTCAAAAGAGAAGAAAAACAAATGATTTTTACATAACAAAAGAGTCATTTGCATGCATTCTAGTACTAGGATTTCATAAAGAGAATTAAGAATTCTAGATAAGTTTAGAATTAAGTCATGCTCATTTCATGTGTGATGTGGTATACACATGTCATGTTTTCAAAACCTACGGATATACGTGAGTTTATCCAGACGTATCCCTTTTGCACATGTTGAAACTACATGTGAGAAAAAAATACTTTTGAAAACCCTCCGTACACGCGCTTGTACACGCACGAGTCATTTTTTTTCGCACGTGATAAGAGAAACACGTTGTAGGATCTGCAAAAAAACTTTAGCGAGACGCAGTCTTAGTATTAGGAATAGCGAGTCTCAAAAAGCACCAAAATCTGATGAAGGAACTGTGGAATCGGCGGTTTCTTTCATTCGCTGAAAAACAACGCACTTCTTCTAAGAAGAGTAGCAACAAAAAGAAGAAAAAGGCCAAGGCGAGAACAAAAAATGGAGATGTTGCTCATTTTGACCGCGAGCGACCGAAGAAAAAAAAAGTTTCTGGTATTCCTAACTAGGGGATTGAATCGTCTAATGTACTTATGGAGCCGCCATCTGATTAACTTGGGATTCAGGACCTGATTTTAGAAAATTATTTTGTTTTGATAGAAAACTTGGCGATCTTCCAACTAGTCTGGTCTACATATAGAGATTCTTAGGGAGGGAATCTTGGTACAGGTCGGGAAGGTGTTAGGCACCCGATAACCATCCGATTATAAAATCGGCCTCTATTTCATGACTAAGGGTATTTGGATGGAATCTTGTGATCAAAAATAATAAAATTATACTAGCAAAGAATATGTACATAAAAAAGTAAGTTTGGCCCCCTTCTAATCCTATGTTTCATGCAATTGAGGTTTTGGGGCAAAAAGTAAATATATAGAGTGCCACATGCAAATCCGTTATGTATGTGACCAAGCAAATTCACACGTGAACTCCATTGTCACGTTCAAAGCTCATGGGGTTTGCTCCGTTGACACCCTATGAATAAATAAAATTTTAGGTGGACTTCGTTGCCACCTTGAACTGATACGTATAAATGGACCTTATTACCATTGACGACCGTATAAAGACCATGGAATCCATTACCACAGACTTTGAGAAAATGCACGTAGACTTCCTTGATACGTGCAGAATAACCATGGATTTGTGTGTGAACTTCATTGTTACACACGTGCTGAAACTTACACGTGAACGCCATTGTTACATGTCGACATCCATATTGTACAAGTCTTTCTTTGACTTGTATTCCGTAAAGTAATACGTGTAAATCCATTATACACATAACATATATCATTTTCAATTTTAAAAACAGATGACACGTGCAAATCCGTTATGCATATGACCCAAAGGGGTTTTCATGGTGAGACATACAAATCCGTTATGTACGTAACATCATAATGCTTTTTCTTTGCAAAACATGTGTGATATGCTTTAGGGAAGATCTAGAAATTCTAATCCGTTAAGAATTTCTAATCCCTAGCGTTAAGCATAATTCTTATGTGACATGCTTTAGGGAAGATCTAGAAATCTTAGCTTTTTAAGAGTTTCTAATCCCTAGAATTAAACATAATCCAAATTCTAATGTAAATGCCTTGATTAATAGAAAACTTTGTTCTTTTTCTTTATTTGAGAATACTTCATTATCACAAAATTGGGATTATTCTAAGAAGATATCCAACTGATCAAGGAAGCATGACCATTGACGTATGTGGCGGCGCAAGCACGTATGCCCTTTTAAAAGCTGGCCTTTGGCGATCTTCCTTGATCATTTTAGGCACATTCCTAACTTAACACCTAAATTAACACACAACCCTAGCTTCTAATGCAGCCCTATACTAAAACACATGTAAATTCTAACCTTTAGATTCATCTAATTCTAGAAAAGGTTAACCTATTTTTATTTGTTGGGTGTGAGGTTTGCAAAACCAAAGGAAATGGAGTGGGCCAAGACAAAGGTATGTCCATTTAGAGGCCCAAAAGATAAATTGGGTAGAGGAACTCATGAAGAGATGAGTTTATAACCCAAAAAATGAGCCTAACACTTAACTAAGTGTATAATGGGCTTCAGAAACTTAAGATGGAATGGGCCCGTAAGCCCAATGGATGGGTTAATTAGCCTAACACTTAATTAAGTGTATGATGGGCTTAAGAAACTTAAAATGGAATGGACCCGTAACCTCAATGGATGGGTTAATGAGCCTAACACTTAATTAAGTGTATAATGGGCTTAAGAAACTTAAGATGGAATGGGCCCGTAAGCCCAATGGATGGGTTAATGAGCCCAAAAATCTTATTTGCTGATTTATTGGATTTCTAAGGATAAAAAGGTCAAGTGACAAATCTCTACATCACAAATATAACTTCAACTTTAGTTTTTACATCTTGGCACATCAAAATTAGTAGACAACAAATAATTTTCCAAAAAGCAAACTCTACTCAAGTTTTAATTAAAAATGAATTGTTAAAATATTTAATATTAAAATGAATCAATAATTCATCCGGATCTCATTCAACATCACATTATTTTACTTTATTAAAAACGTTTTTCTCATTTTAGATGTATCATCCCATACATGATGATGCCCATCATACATGCATCATTTAAAATATATCATCAGATACATCGATGACAATTTAATTCATTTTGACAACATAATGAGGAGAAAAAACATCATTATAGAGATGAACTTATTAGAGCTTGATTTCATAAAAAATATACCTCTAACATTGAATTTTAACCAATATTTCATTGCATTCTAAAAGAAAATTAGCACATAATCCATCTCATTGATGCATTACCAGTACAAAATTTACAACAAATCAAATCCAGGAGACTGAAATAAAAAAATTAAACTCACCAACCTTCTAAAAATAGAATCCCATGGCAAGATTAGAGTTAGCTAAGAAATCCCAACCTCCACTTCAATATAAACTTCCACAAATGAAATTTATACTGACTGATTTATTTCTTCTCTCTTGAATTCTTCTCTAAAACTCTCCCAAAACTCTCTTCTTTTTTTTGATCTTTTTTTTCGATCCTTTTACAATAGACTGCAAACCCTTATTTATACATATTTTTGTCCCAAATTAAGGCTTTAATTGTCAACAAAACAACCTCCAAATCGTGTAGGCGCTCACTGAGATTTGTGAGTGAAAATTTGGACTGCTATGCCTGTCAACAAAAACAGCCTGCTCACCGAAATCTTCGGGCGAAAATGTGGACTGCTGTTGTTGCCGCCGATCTTGACCTAAAAGAGAACAACAAGAACGAGAGGAGAAGAGAGACAGAGAAGAGAGAAGAGAGACAGAGAGAGAGACAGAGAGACAGAGAGAGAAAAAATAGAGAGAGGGATAAGAGAGACAACGCATCACACGTTGTCTCTTATTTCCTTCCTTTTTAAAAGTTAAATCTTTATTTTATTAAAAACTTTACTTTTTTTTAAAAAAAAAACAAACTTTACTTTATATAATATCTAAACTATACTTTATATAATATCTAAACTATACTTTATATAATAACTTTTATATATTATAACTTTACTTCTGATAACAACCGTAAGTTTTATTATTATTATTATTATTATTATTATTATTATTATTATTATTATTATTTTTATTATATTATTATTAAAATGAGTGGTTCTTTAAATTGACTCTAAATTTGGTCCAAATCTGATTTTCTCTCCGTTTCCATCCAAATCTTAAATTTTGGTCAAATTAGGATTGAATGTTGGTTGATTTGGATCAAATTTGTTCCACAGTTTGTACGTATCTCAGGAATACAATTTGGGTGTGAACACTCACAATACACTTCACATTCTGGGTGTTTTGGCGTTTGGGGGCGGAATTTGGTATCTATACGCGTGTAGAATGTTTGCAAAATCATTTTGGGCACGTATGCAACAACACACCCGTGTTATAAGACTTTCATTTTTCAAAAATTGCAAACTACCGCATTTGTTTGCATGTATTTAGAAAATACACGTGTCCTGCATTGCTCGCTTGAAAGGAAGAACCAAATGTTGCTTTTTGATAGCAAACGTGTGCGGACATATACATGTTTCACGATGTTTTGTACAAGTCTCTTCGACTGTACGAATTGCTTGCAAACACGTATAGAAGAGTAAATACGTGTATCTTTGTCTTGCATGAACAATAATATCCGTACAATGTGTTGCTCAGTGCACGTGCAAAATACTTCGCACGTGTCACTTTTTTTATACATGCCTAATAATAGGCATTAGTATTCACCCAAGAAAACCTCATAAGCATGAAACATAGGCTTAGGGGGGCTCAGACTTACTTTTCCTCTACATACTCTTTTGTAGAATAATGGTAGTTAGATCAAACAATTCTCTAAAAACATCTAATAAGGACTCAAAACTGTAATATTCGACCCTTAAATAACATTTTACTAAGCCTTAGAATTGTTAAAAAAGAACTAATTGTGATCATTTTGTACTTTCATAGGAAGTCCACAAAATGAGTCAAAAAGCATGTGAATCAGCCCAAAGAGGAGAAATAAAAGAAAATTGGGTCACTTTACAACATAACAGGCGGTTGGCAAAGATGGCTTGAGTGCTAGTTGTTCACGTAATAGGTCCTCGGTTCAAACCTTAGAAGCTGCAGAATTTTAAATATTTTTGGAATTTTTCTAAAAGCCTGAGAAGCATTGGATCAGAACCTGAGCAGCACTGGATCACTATCTTCTGGCAAATCTAAAATTCAAATTCAAATCTGCCTTATCCTATCTTTACATAGATCTATAATTCAAATTCAAAATTTGAATTAGTCTTTTATCCTCCATCTGTTATCCTAACCGTCTATTTTAAAATCCTAATCAATCTGGGATGTTCAAATGCTGATAATTTTTTAAGACCATTGGATCCTCCAGAATCATCTTAACTATTGGTGCAGTCTCCAGAAAAACTATAAATAGAGGGCATTTCCATCAATTGTAATCATTCCAGAGTACTGAGAGTTGTAGTACAGTGAGAGAGAAATTGAGAGTTTATTTTTAGTTTTAATTTTAATACATTTATTTCAGTAATGCAATTTTATTTCTGTTTTTCTTTCTTCCATATCATGTCTGCTTAATTTATTTTCAAGAGAGGGATGAAACCACCATGGCTGACATGCTTTTAGTTTAGTATTAATTTTTTTTTTTGTTTTCCTCCAGAGAGACTTCTATGAAGATCTCAATGATCAACGTCTCCTTTGGAGCATTGGAGGAATCATAAATCTTTGTCTATTAAGTTTATATTCCTTTTCTTCAATTTTTTTTATTGATTAAAAATAAAGAAAGGATTCTTTGTGATTGATTTCCAGGTAATACATAGAATGCCTGCTCTTATTTATATTAGAATAAGGAAGAAATCCTGGTGGATACATAGATAAAAAGTAAGTGAATGCTAAATTATTTGTATGGATCTATGGTGGTGGATTCCATTCTCTGGAGAATCCATCCCATTTGTTCCTAAATTATCAGTTTAGTTTAGTTCATTTATTTATTTCAGCAATCCAAAATTATTCTCAATTAAGCACTTCCTTTAATCTCATTAGTTTAATCTGAAATTAATCTCTTTTCATCGGCTCTCTACTTGATATGGTTCGATATCCTACTTACCGCTTTACTATTTTAGTAGAGAAGTTGCAGGTTTTTGTATTGGTGTAAGATCCATAACGACAAATTTAATCTCAAGATTTGCACCTTTTAACATCCTTAGTTATGAAGTAAGAGCTGATCTCACGATCGGGCGGTTGTCGGGTGCCTACCACCTTCCTAACCCGTACCCTGATTCCTTACCTTGAATCTCTAACTGCAGACCAATATATGGATCATCGCCATGATTTCTTATAAACTTAAAAATTAGGGTGATTTTCAAAACTTGGGTCTTGATTTCCCATAATTAGGTGGCGACTCCTACATCTTTACATATTTACCCTAAGTGGTAGAATTTTTGCCTGTCTTCTAATTTTTTGCCCTCTTTCACCGAGAGGCGGGGAGTGTGGGGCCAGGTGAAAATTCACAGTTCCACACTTCCCTCTTTCTGAGAATCCATAACCTCTACTACAAATCAAGATCACACTTAGGTAGCTAAAACTTAGTAAGTGAAACCGTTCTGATACCAATTAAAACTTGTCCTACGGTTATTTGAATTAACCGTTTTACTTCGTAGCAGAGGTTAGGTATCAAACTATCACCTAATCAAAAATCTGGGGAATTAAACTAAATCACTAACAGAAAATCTCTACAAAGAGTATTGACTTATTCGATTCTTAATTTGCGGAGTTAAGAATTAGAACCCAATATTTCAATCACTAGTGAAATAAAAATTTAACACGAGAGATTTTTGTTAATGAGGAAAACCCTAACTGGGCCCCAGGACCTAGTCCAATCAAGTAATCCACTAAGAATTAAACGAAGTACAATACAGTTACCCACTGACAGACACAAACTCCATGCTCTGAATAGCCGATGTTGCCTTCTCATGATCTGAATCCACAAACCGCTTCTTAGTCGATCAACGATGCGTCTCCAACTTAGAAATTCACCAAGTCCCGCAACTTGTACTTAATCGAACTCCACAAGCAAAACTACCTTCACTTAAATCCACAAGCGAATCACCACTCACCGGAACACCACCAATGAAAAACACAAGGTTTTGTGTGTAAAGATGATGGAAGGATTTGTGCATCACTCAACACATAGTGAATCTAATCAATAGATCAGAATTCAGTTCATCAACTGATTAGAACTTGATTCTAGAACTAGAAACCCTAGATATTAGAGTTGAATGGTCTCTAAGTTATGTGTAGATTTCTCTCTATGAGTATATCTCATGTTTTTATGTAAAACAATCAATATGTATATATGTTTTAGTCGAACTATACACCTATAGTAAGTTTGAATTACTTTCAAAGTTAGTTTGGCAACTTTCAAAATGCAAAAAGCCACAAAATAACAACAAATTCGCAAAAACCTAGAACACAATTTCGAAACCGGAAGGTTTGGTTTCGAAACCAGCAGAGAAAATCATACTGGTTTTGAAATCAGACTTTCCTGATTTCAAAAGCCAAGCTCTCGGGCAATTTGGAACAAGCCTGAGAGGGTCTATTTCAAAGCCAGCCTAGGTAGTTTCGAAACCAGTCCTCAAGGTCTAATTTCGAAACCTACCATCCTTGAAAAAGTTCCAAAACTCTGTTTGGTTTTAATTATCTAACCAACCTAAGTCCATTAGTCCCAAACTAGTTTAACCACCTAAGAATGAGGTCTCTAGGTCACTTACCATCCTAAGACGATTTCTGGTGGTGAGTTGAGTTGTAAGATGCTCTCCCTCTGATCCTTCAAATCTTCAAGTCTTCAACATTCAGAACATGGAGAATACACCTAACTCTAATTCAAAGACATGGACTTACATTGAGTTTTTGAATTGACACGTAAATTGACAAACCCAGGAGAACTCATGGTCCTAACACATCATTTAGTCCAATTTGATAATTTTAATTATCGTTCAGTAAAGGCAATAAAAAATAAGACAGTTTAGTCCAAAAAGTATAGAAATCACACGCGCATTTTGATGGGCGAAAATGCCTCTGCAGTAAATACACAAGAACCAACTAACTTTTTACATTTTATTTTTTAAAGTAAAAAAATGACAACTTTTAAAATTTAAATCAATTTTTCATAAATTATATTTTTGGAAATTATCCTCTGAGATCTTCGAAACGAGACAAGACAACAATAATTTTTTTACAAGTAAATTATATTTACAAAATATGCAAATTTAAATATAAGTGACTGGTCTAGTTTTGAAAATCTCGACGAATGCTTTACAAAAATATAAATTTTATCAAAATCTTATTTGTGGTTTAAAAGATATAACATTTTAAAATTTTAAAACAAAAAATAACAAACTTTCTCTCTTCGCCTGATAATATGTAAAAGTAAAAGATGTATATGAATTTAAAAAAAAAAGACTAAAATGTCATTATTTATTAAAAAAAAAGACTAAACTATCAATAAAAAGCCAATATTAGAGGTTTTAAACAAAAGCGAAGTATCTGGGATCAAATGGTTAATATACTTCACAAAAAGGGATTTTGGCGATCTCTCTTATTTAAGTGGGAGCGTTCCCAAATTTCAAAATGGGTTTCGAACGCAATTCTATTTGATTATTAAGGGCTACAATCACTAGACTCCCACCTTTGCTACTGCTACTGGGACACCCTTTTAAGCGGCCCACTTAGTTACAATCTTAATGTTGATTTTTGGTGAGGATGTTATCCTCACCATGTAGATTATTCTTACAAAAAATCAGTCCATTATAAAATTTCTAACTTTATCAAAAGTTGACTGAAAGTTTTCACCATTGATTTTCAAATAACTTCCAATCAATTTTGATGAGGGTTAGTTTTAGAATTGCTGAATTTTACAGAAAGTTCTAACCATTCGACCCTTCACGACACTATGTACAGGTAACCAAGGGGAGGCTAGTCTCAGACTCAGCTACTCAGCTAGCATTGGTTCAAGAACGAGATTAGAGTGTAGTCATCATAACAAGTGCAGAGTTTAGTGTTCCGACTTCTGATTGAATATAAGAAGGATCTAGGTCAGTGCGCTTTTTATTTTTAACTATTTAACTACATCTCCCATGACCCAAGTCTATATCTATAGTATCTATCTATCTATACTACTATAAAGGGAGAAGGCCTAGCTACAGTAACTTCGTTGGATGGCCTGCCATACCTATTTACACAAATAAATTTACACTCTGGTTACACCGACGTGTGTGGCCTTTGATGATGATCTAAACTGAATTTTTCTAACATTATCTACTAATCTGTATACAGATCTGAAATAATACTTTCATTATCTCGAATTTAATTTTTAAATGTCTCAAATCTAAGTTTAAAAAATATGCTTAATTTTATACTTCACTTACACCTGTTCTTCGGGACATTCAAATATGATTTAAGGGCTGATTTTTTGTGATGATGATCTTATCATAGTGGTGGTCGAACGTGTTTGTGCCAATGGCATAAACGAATATGTTAACTGTGAAAAATTAAGAGGTTTATGTGTGGTATATTTGCGCTACAAAATAACGCGACGGAAAAACCAACCTATTTATAAAAAGAAATTTGCATTGCGATTACACCGACGTGTGTGACCTTCTAATGATGATCTAAACTGAATAATTAATAATTAATTTATGAGACAACACAATTCCTTTAAACCTTAAATATGTTCCATATGCCATCAACTAGCTGACCTATTTGAGTTGTAGTAACGTCCTCACAATTTATATTTGTTTTATAAAAAAAAAAAACAAAACTTTTTGTATAAGGGACGAGCGAAGTGCGTGTGGGGTGGATGGAAAGCCAACCGGCACGCGCGTAGTATATGCTTGGGGCTAGTTATTATATAATGCAAATACTTTTAGATGTGGTAAAGTCTTTTCATGAAAACTTCTAAAATTATTCTTTTTGTTGATTTTCTTATAAGCAAAATGGATGGCAAAAGTTGTATATTTTTTATTCAATGAAGGGTATATTTGGTATTTAATAAATAATAAGCATTAAATATATCCACTCACCATTAATTAGATACATCAACCCTGAATATTAAATAATATTTCTTAAACTCCAATCATTCTTTTTTCACATTAAATAAATAATATACATATTTTATTGTAAAAAAATGCTAATTTTTTTTGAAGGAATACACGTGCTCTTTTCAAGCGTGCATATGGCTTGTATTAAATAGGATGATTACTTGTATAGATTTAAAAATTATTAATGATTTTGTATATTTTAGAGAAATTAAAAAAAACATAGAATTGTTTTAGTAGTAAGAGTTATTGTGGGAATTTTGAGGCTCTCCCTTTTAGGGTTTTGATAAAAGCACCTGTAACGCCCCAATTTGAAACTCAAATCTCTAAGAGATTGAATTGCATCTCGAGGCATTAGGTTAACTATACAAGGTGACTAATTAGTACTAAACCAACCTAAACAAAGGATTACAAACCTAATCAGAGTTAAACTAATATAGCTATCCATATCATTAATCACCTCAAAATATGACTAGGGCGAACGAAAAATTCGCCAGAGTCTCCCCTGTAATTTCAGGGTTTGCAACCTGTCATAAACCTGTAAAAGAGATGATTTACTCACAATAATACATTCTAAATCATTCCATTCATCCACGATAGTCATATCATCTCATCAAGACTAGTCTACCTTACTTCATCAAAATAATAATACCTAGTCATCCACTAGGCTGGATTCAAACCACAATTCTAAAATGATGCCTCACTTAATAATATACATAGATAACTTGAGTTAAGTGATATAATATACATAAGTGTGTTTGTCTTATATACATATCTTAAGAAAATATATACAAAACAAGTAAGATAACATGCACCTCAAAAAGGCTAAATACAACACCTCAAGTGTAAGAAAGCTATCGTTGACGTACTCCCAGCTATATCAATCTCCTCAAAGGGTATAGATATAGTCCGACCAATCTTCTCCTGTATCCTCGTTTCCCTCTGCAGTAATACCTCCTAGATCTGAGCAAAAAGCCCAGTAAGAAACTTAAAATACTAACAAATAGTCACTAACATGAATTTAAGACAATACAGGTTTTAAAAGAAAATCGAGAAATCATAATATAGTAATGTAAAAGTAGTTGGTACTTGTTCTACAACATAAACCGATAACCATTCACTTACCCATACGAATAAATATCAACTAACAACATATCACATCATAATATTGCGTAGTGTAATCATCTTAGAGTGAAGAGGCTACGACTAGATGTTTCAGCTCCTAGTCGATGAGCAAAATCGTGTTCCAACTTAACCAATGTGGAACCCCATCGTTAATTCTTGATTTCTGACCGAGCGACTGATTTATCAGTTTTTGTGAGAAGCACGCTGGCTCATGATTTGGGTTCAGGTGGACCCTTGACCATAATTTGTCGATGTAGTCGTTGTCGCGGTGGTCAGCCGTTTGACTCGTGCAGACATTTTAATGATTATTAAAATAATCCATGAGTTATTACGCTCCTCAAGTCTTCGCCTAATCTAGGCAGCATGTAACCTCACCATTTCTAGAATCATACACGTACCTATTCAAATATGGTTTTCCAGAAAGAGAAATAGAATAACCTAGATTTCAATAGTTTTCCTATATCATGAGAGTCCCATTCCTGTCATGAGACAGGAAAACATATTGAAAATACGGAACAAATCATTGTTTTTAGGAAAACTTCAATGATTTGCTCGTATAGGTATTACAAATCTATTTTCGGATCACCAAAAGATATATAATATAATAGTATAAGTTTTAGTAGTAGAATATACTTTTTCCTACAAAAGCTAACAACCATGCATATGTTGTGATTTCTAACCTAATATTATTCCAGGGAAAGCCGATAGTATAATCCGGGGAAAGCCAGGTAATCGGGGGAAAGTCCGTAATATAATCCGGGGAAAGCTGGTAATAATCATAGCCAGGGGAAAGCCCAGCATAACATATATAGTATATATTTTTGGAGAAAGCCCGTACCTAGGGAATCACCAACATATACCCAACAACTGAAAACTTCCATCCCATACATCATCTCAAAACACCTACTTCTCCCAGAAGATGGAAGGAAGTAAAATAAATATATTTTATAAGAACCCGAAAATCCATTTGGTTTTGGAAATATACCCATCCCCAAAGCTCGATAACGATTAAATCTTGATTCTTTTGAAAATATAGTTTATTTAACTATAAGTAGCAAAAGAATCATCTATATACTTATATATGTATATAACTCATTCATATATATAATTATTAGAATCTAGTTATTTTTAAAAATATCTATTATTGTTTTACATCACTATGTAAAGCTATACTTTTGGAGAATCATTTTCACATCAATAGGACATCACAAATAAATCATGCATGCTTTGCAAAATAATTACATTTGATTTATAAATCTAAACCCTGTCAAAAGCATGAAGGTACTTTAATGGCTATAAGAGAGTATTTATAAGTTCCTACTTCAAATCCCGCAAGGCTAACTCTTTACTGCATTAATTTCCTCCAATTAGTGTACTGGTATTAGTACACACTCCCAACTGTAAATAACACATTTAATTCACTTTCAATACTTAATTTAATTCATACTAATTTTATATATAATAGTCTAGGAATCTAAATTCTAACCTAAACAGTCACTACAAGGGTCCAAGTCCCTTTAGTCATCCTTTTTTAACATTAATAAGAGGAAACCAAATACCTCAAAATCATTGAACCAAAAATTTAATTTTTGAATTTGCTACCACTAACAAATTCAGTTCACTAGAATTTAACTATAAAATCAAATCAATCTCAAGTTCTTCAAATAACTCCCAAACTAGGTCCTTATCAAATTAAATAAGGGCTTTAGGATTACAACCCAATTTGCTCTAAATATCCTCTTCAATTGATTTAGACCTCCGAATCTTACAATCTATCCCAAAACAATAAATTTGGGTCAAAATCAACCTTCTCAATTATCAATTTTATCAATTAAGGGTTTGAAAGGTCTAATCAAACCTTAAACTATTAANAGGTAATACTTCTGGAAATACATCTTCAAACTCTTTAACAATTGAAATTGTATCAAGAGATAATGTTGTTTGTTCATCTCCTTTAATACTAGCTAGCAACCCAATTTCATCTTCACTGCTTGCTCTCTTTATCTTCCTTGATTGAGTTACCGGTTTCTTAAAACTATTAAAAGTGAATGTCAGTTTTTTTGGTATTTGAAATGTGACTATTTTCGCAAAACAATCCACATGAGTGTGATACGCAGCTAACTAATCCATACCAAGAATGACATCAAAATCTTTTA